>JAGKQA010000179.1:0-78897 GCA_022609195.1 Plenodomus libanotidis
AGAGATTCCCCGCTTGATGTGTTGGACATCAGGCTCCTAATGGCGCAGCTGACCGCTGGCCTGTTCCTTGACCTGCTGTTGGTCCTTTGGGTCATAACAACCGTGTCCTTATATCCTATGGCCTTCATACCATCTTTAGTGCTGGATAGCTTGGATAGTAACCTATCCAACATATCCGTGGATAGCCCGGATAGCAACATATCCAACATATCCGTATGTGGGTCTGCCAACCCTAACCCTGGGTCTGGCTGATATAAGCGTGTCCTGATATAAGAGATGTGCCGTAAAAGCGGAGTGGGTAAACTGCGGCATCCGGGGTTCCGTTTCCTGACCCATCCTGCATTTGGGTCATAACATCTAGGTTAGAGTATTCATATAAGAAGTTCCAGCCTTTGAATACAACCGCTCTCTTTTATATAAAGGTTAGGAAAGAGGCGTTATTGGATTTTCTGCAAGCAAGCTAACTTAAGAGATTGCTTCTTATATAAGCCTTATGAATACTTATATAGAGTAGCTAGATAGTGTATTTATATTTATAGTTTTTAAGTATAAGAAAGTAGTTCCGGGTTGCAGAATGCTTTTAGGCTAAGGGTATTAGCTATTTTAAGGAAAGCGTTACTTTTGTAAATAGAGATAGTTCTGGCTGAATAACCCTTGCCATAGCCGAAAGGCTCCATGCAAGTAATAAAACAAAAAAAAAAAAAAAAAGGCCGTGCAAAATACTATGCTCCAAGGTCTGCGTTCTCATTACGGGCCCACAAGATTGTAACACATTTCACCGATGCTGAGTGTGAAACATTCCCAAAGTCCCATATACGCGGTCTTCTACATGGTTGCGAATATATTTTCAGAGGCCGTTCAGAGGTCTAGTGGATTTCAGCACGCTTGATGGTCGCTCTTGGGTTGGCCATGGTGGGACTGGCCGTTCATGCGTAATTGCTTTAGCACACATAGCCCCTCGGCAGAATTCTTACGGTTCACCAAAATGGAGATTGGAGTCCATTGCCATAGTGCTCATCTTCTCACGTTATCTCCGTACTGGCCAGTTTGTAGTCAGGTATCTATACTAGCGCGGACGGATGTCCGAGTGGCCAGTTTGCCCTTGTAGGTACATCCATTACTTAGCCAAAAGCTGGAGAAAAGATGTACTATTCAGGACAATCCTGTCCCACTCTTACCACACACATAAATTTCTAATATTTACAGTAGATTTTAAATAATATCAAATGTTATGCAATTATACTTTTAATAGCAAGTAATAAGATTTCCTAACAGAATTTTTAATACATAGAGAAACAGTTATGAAATTAAATAAATAGTAATTTTTAACTCTTCGTTAAGCAGGGGCGATTTGTATTATAGATCTATAACCTCCACTAATAATTCTTATAATATTGTTTATTAAGCTGAGTATAAACCGAATTGAATGAGAAAAGTATGAAATATATCCTTTCGATTTCGAATCGATTTCGAATAAAGTCAAATTGTAAAAATATCAACTGGCTGTGAAGTTGTAGGACGCCAAGCAACGATGGAGTCCGAGGGTGGAGAAGTCACTGCTTGTGACAGGTACCAAGCAAAAAAATGACCACAAACCGGCCAGTACGGAGTTATGTATGTTCCAAGGGTCAGGAATGAAGGTAGATCGGACTGGCAAGGACACATATACGACGAACACAAGACGCTGAGCAGCATCAATCCGTAGTGAAACGGTGCATTCTTGTGGCCCTCTCACCATCGAAGTGCCGTCGGCTAAGTAACAAGTAAAACTCAGCCTCTCGATAAGGTCTACACAGTAGTCGTTTGAGGTGGATGTCGGAAAGGGGGAGCCTCGCTTCCTTGGGCTATTCGGCGATAAGTGGAGAGACCGAGTCATAATGTCGATACTGGATATCTGCTAACAGGTATGATGAGCGCGATATGGAGTCTACGAGGATACTGTGTAAGGCTGTGCCGGCGGCGGAGAACAAAATGGCAAGATCTAAGATTTGAACATCGGATTGGTAATGAAATGCTCGAGTGCTGCACCTGCATCTCGAGCGCCCACAATACGGTCACTCCTGACTCGGGAAGAAACAAACGACGCTGGTTGCCACTATTTCATTGCCAAGAGATTGTTTCTGCAGAAGGTGTGCTTTTTCCTCGAAGGTGGGCTAGCTGGACCTCTTCAGGTATGCTGTCATCGCTCCCAGCTAAAGTGTACCTGCTTTTCGTTTCAATCCCAGCTCCCGTACATTCGCATCATGCGTCTTCGCACGTGATGTTTATATAGTACGCTGTCTCGAGTCTCTGTTCAGACTGACCGTGAGAAGGCTTGTGTCCTCTTAGACAGGGTTCCTATTTGTACTGTGGACATCACACAATAGCCGGAGAGTCCTGCATTCGCATTAGGATATCAGAATACCCCGGAGTTATGGGCCTGACTTTATGGCCAGAGTGACATGTGATCATTGGTGAAGCAGCTGGTCAGCTTATTGTACGTGCTGAGGAAGGGGACTTGGCAGGACGAGGCGCCACGGCGAACGCGAGGCTGAATACCTATGACACAAGGAGCCTTCGTAAGGTGCCATTTCATCATACCAATGACTCAAAATAAGCTCATATCCATAGAGCTTATCCTCATGCAAATCACGACGTTACTATATCAGGAGTCAATACTGGATTCGTACATCTGGTGAATCGATAAGCATGCGAAGCGAAGAAAGCTTGTACAGAAGTATATTTGCAATTGTCCACAGACGGCGGGAGAACAAAAGTCATATACCGCTGGATACAGGCGGGCTTTGATTCACTAGATCGCTAGTCGATCAGAATTGAAGCTACTAAGCACACAATGATCAGCCGAAGAGCTGCTCTGTAGCACATAATTTAATGCAAATTTCAGGCCAGTACAGCGTCAGAACTCAGATAAGAGTTGATGAGACAAGTTCACGGAGTACTTCCGTACTGTGGCAATACTCCCAGATGATCAGTGCCTAGTTTTCATTAGTGCTCACTGCTCAAATGGAGCCCACAAACGATGCTCTTGACTCGAGTTCCTCATGGTCACCACACTCCTCACCAACAATGGCAACAACGTGCCTTGGAGGCAGAAGAGTATATATTGATAGCTACTGCACCTTTGCTTCACAAATTTAGAAGAACAATCACTCTCATCATCTTCAGTTCCTTCATCACATACCCAACTTATTACAAGACTCAACTTTCAGTCCTTACCAACCAACTCCTCACAACCAACATCAAAATGGTTTCCATGAAGATCACCACCGTCATCGCCCTCTTCCTGGGCCTCACCTCATCCGTCCTGGCCTCCAAGGGTGACCGTCTCTGCGTTGGCGGTGCTATTGAGTGCAAGTACGCCGACGGTCGCTGTGCCAACATCTGCGGCGACCCCAACTCCGGCAGCGTTACCTCCCAGTGCTCTTGCCCCGATGTCAGCCCTGACAATGGCTCGGCCTACACTGGTGCCGGCTGCATCAATGTCTTCACTGCTCTTGGCCGCCATACCTGCCCCTAGAGAATTAATCATGTAAGCTCTCAATAGCATTGTTCAACACAAGATGTACTCAAGTATGCGAGTCGAAGCTAATCATCCTCATTAGATCACCATTCATGACCATGATTTTCGATGACCCTGCCGAAACGACTATGAGGGTATGGGACATCCTGTAGCGCTGGGCTACGTTCGCTGTGTGATGGAAGGCTTCGACTTAGCAGGACTCGCTCAGTCAAGCTACTTGGCTAATGTCTGAGTTTGGCAATCTTCTTCTCGTACAAATTCATTCTAAAAGACCAATGGTCCCGAGGTCTTGTATCCGAATCCAACAATATACATACTACTTCCAAGCCATTTTTCATAAGGTAGAGACTGGCAGGTATTCGCTGTGCTGAGCTGTAATTCTGCTACACTGTGAAACATCACCTACAACTCTTATACTGCGGAGGCCGCTAGGACACAAGTTGCAGGTCCCTGAACTCGTTCATCGTAACAACTCCCAGTGAAATACATGCAAATTTTGAAGACAAGTATTCGCTGACTAGAAGATGTGCAGACTACAAAATTGGGAGTCTAGGTGCTGCACTGCCATAGTTGATATCCGTGTTGAGAGTTCAGGATCACTAGTTCGTGGTTACTACAAATACTGCAACCGGTCCGGTGTCGTCTCGGGTTGGTTAAGAACGAAGGAAATCTCCGAACCTGACATGGGACTATTTACGGATTGGTTAGGCGGCAGAACGTCCGGCAGGAGATCGTTCTAAGCTTGCTGCCGATCAGCCGCACGGTGAAAGCCGCGAAGGTATAACTTCGAATTCGGTGAGAGTATCATATTCAAGGCGCTTATTAGGCGATCGACAACTTTAGAATTCTGGGCGTGTGTTGTATCAGTAGTAGTCACTGTGCAAAGTGGATCGTGCCGGACTGCCGGGCCCACCCTGTCACCCAAGCAGTGCAAGGCCACCCAATAGACACTTCGGAGGTTATTTTTCTCAAACAAGGCAAAGGGGGCACAGCGGGACGTCGTAATTACTCTCGACCCACCTGTTAAGATGAGACGGCGGGAGACCTCCACTACCGGAAAATGGATGACAGACAAATGTGTTTGCATCCTACGTCGTGCGCATGAAACATTGTTCTTGACCTTCTTTCACCTGCACTGCAAGACCACCTTCTTCACGTCGCTCATTTGACACTCTTTTGAATCTGTTTTGACTTCAGTGCTTCACTCATTCAGCACTGCTACCAGCGTCGCAAAACCTTCCGGAGAACACCAGACCCACGCAACCGCGCCAAGATTCTTCAAAGCTTCCCTCATCTTGACATTCCTGGGCGTTCCGTAAATCATCACAAATATGAAGACACAAGCTTTCTTGGCGACAGCAGCTACGCTGTTCGCATCCTTGGCATCTGCCGTTGACTACTTGAGCATCGACGGCTCCAACTTCGTTAGCAACAGCACTGGCAACCGTTTTGACATTCTGGGAGTCACGTAAGTTGCTCTGTTGCCATGAAGATACCTAGGTGCCTCAGCGCGGCGATAGCGATATGCGATGCTGACAAGCAAACAGATACCAGCCTGGTGGTTCCTCCGGGTTCAGCGGCACAGCTGACCCTCTCACCGATGCCGATGCCTGCCTGCGTGATGCCATCCTCATGCAGCAGCTGGGTGTGAACACCATCCGGGTTTACAACCTGTCACCCTCTTTGAACCACGACCAATGTGTCTCAATCTTCAATGCTGTAAGTGCGGCGCGATACGAGAGGTCCATAGCCAACATTAAAATCAAGTCTCAGTAACTAATACTCCTATAGGCTGGCATCTACATGATCATCGATGTCAACTCCGGTCTCACTGGTCAATACATCGACCGTACTAGCCCCAAGTCCACCTACACAGTCGACTACATGGAGCACATCTTCCTGATGGTCGAGGCCTTCATGGACTACCCCAACCTGTTGGGTTTCTTCGCCGGCAACGAGATCATCAACGAGGACGCCGTGGAGTCTGTCCCTGCGTACATCCGTGCCGTTGTCCGCGACATGAAGGAGTACATCTCCCTCCACGCCCCTCGCGAGATCGGTGTCGGATACTCGGCTGCTGATGTCGCCGACACGCTGTCCGACACCTGGTCCTACCTTGGTTGCCAGCTCGACAACTCGACCTACAGCAAGATGGACTTCTTCGGCCTGAACGACTACGAATGGTGCGGCGACTCCAGCTACACAACATCAGGATACGACAAGATTGTGGAAGACTTCGAGGGTTCCGACATCCCCGTCTTCTTCAGCGAGTACGGCTGCAACCTTGTCACCCCCCGGACATTCACCAACGTTCCCGTGCTCTTCGGCACTGAGATGACTGTGCTCTCCGGGGGTCTCGTCTACGAATACACACAGGAGTCCAGCAACTACGGTATCGTGGCCATCAACTCCTCCACCGAGGTCACCCTGCTGAAGGACTACGAGTACCTGAAGACTGAGTATGCCAAGATCGACATGTCCGTCATCACGTCCGCCAACAAGACCCAGGAGAACGCCGCTGTGACCAGCTGCGCTGCCTCTATAATCTCTGAGACCAACTTCTTATCCAACTGGGATTTGCCAAGCCGTCCTTCCGGCGGTGACAAGCTCGTCACCAGCGGTGTGACAAGCGCCTCGACCGGTGCCATCACCTCTGTCACGGCCACTGACATGCCTGCGACTGTCTACGACTCCACTGGCGCCACTGTCACCGGTCTGAGCTTGCTGCAGTACGGCTGTGCTGATAGCAACTACCCCGGCCTCGTGGCGACCTACTCCGCTGGAGCTGAGACCTGCGCTTACGCCACGTCGACTGCTATCTCTGCCAAGACCAGTGGTAGCAGCAACAGCAGCAGTAGCGACGACTCTGACAGCGCCGCCGCGTCTGGTGTTGACTACAAGGCTCTGGCCATGGTCAGCTCCGTCCTGGCTGCCTTCGTCAGCGGCCTGATGATTCTGTAAATTGATGGCATGGACAGACAGGCTAGCATGCGCACTTTCGAAAGCAGAGGATCGAGTCCTCACGATGGTTGACAAATGATCATAATGGCTTCTGATCCTGGCGTTAGGGCTGAGTGGCACTTCATTTGGGTCAATATCCATGTGCAATTAACTTCGCATCTGCAGCAATGCAATTAGGGACTGGCTTTCTGTTAGAGCACAACTTTCAATGTATCATTTGACTTTAAAACGGTGTCTGTAGAACAAGATGATCTTATATGGCGTCTTCAAGAAGGAAATTCCGGTGTTCTGCACACAACACCTGCAATATGACCTGTCATTATCTCTAGGTTCGCCTTCGAGTTCCCATGGCATTCTCCATTATACGACGGATTGACGCCCCGTGACCACGATTCATTCTTCTCAGTCGCATCTCTGAAGTCAGAGGATGAGTTGATCAGGGGTCGATGTAAGCTGGACATGCATGGTTCTCGGTTGCACGTAAGTGGCCGTATCTGCGCATTACAAGTCCAATTTTGGCTTGTCAACTGCCTTGTGCTTCTGCCCTTCGGGGAATAGTGGAGTCTCATTCGTGTTTTGAATATGATTAACCTCAGTGCCCCATCTCCAGCCTCGAATTTTATCTACTTTCTGACCTTGGCTCCAAATGTTCAAAATCAACGTTCCGTGATCTGGCCCGCCGCAGACGCCGGTAGCAACTCAGGAGAGTTTCTCTCGCCCCTGACTCAAGTGTGAAATCGGAAGTATCCACGAGACTTTGAAGAAATGCCTTCTCTTCCCTTCCCTCTGACCAAGTCGAGGGAGAAGTTGTCCTTGATCGTCTTGATCAAGCCGCGACGTCCGATGTCCATGCAGCCAATCAGCCAGCACAGTACACGACTTTCGCTGAAGTTGTCCACGATGCGGTGGGTCTTGCGACAAAAGTTCTGAGACCATCTACACCACTCGGGCCTACAGTCTCTTACTTGGTCCTCTGACGACCGTATTCACCGCGCCGACATCGTGCAGCACGGCATTCTTCATGTATGAGACCGAACCTTGTGGTTTCCTGTCCCGCTCATGCCCAGGTTCTGGTCATCCTCCATCAGAGAACGTAGCATGATTCCCGCCCACAACGATTTAGCGGCCGTGTGCAGCGCTGACCAGCTTGTCAACCCTAACAACGAGACCATGATAAGTTACCGGGCAGCGACAACACCCATTTCGGCAGGTATGTTGGGGAGCATCAAAATTATTACTATGGCTACGACCACAGTCATGACTGTGAACACATCCACAATTTCCACCATGGAATATATCACGCTCACCGCGCCAATGCTTCAGCTTGTCTAGGGGCCGAGCGACAAGACTAGCGCGACCACGACTACCATTGAGACAGCGACACCGACATCAACCGCCTCTACAGCGAAGGGCAGAGGGCTCTCCACCGAGGCTGCAGCTGGGATAGGTGTGGCCGTCGGCGTCATCTTCCTAGCGGCCGTCGCCGAGGCGGCTTGGTTCACGATCAAGAAGCGCAAACTACGACGTATGAACGAACCTACGGAGTCCAGTACTCTCCCCAAAGATGGTGCTGTATATACCAGACCAGAGCTTGATGCTGGCTTTGAAAGTCAGGCACCCGCTGAGCTCAACGCTCAAGAGCCCCTGCATGAGCCTCATGATCAACCTCGGCCGCGTGAAATGGCGACAGTTGGACCTTTTCACGAGCTCCACTGAGCAGTCGCATGCTCGATACTGTTGCGACGCTTCGTCCCTCTGGACAGGGTGACGATTATCTGTCTTTAGAGCTCGTATATACACAGATGGGGCGGTCATCATGCTGTTGGTTGCTGAAGCAGTCGATGTCGGGGAGAGAGTAATTCCGGCCGAAGATCTGCCACCTTTGTTAGCAGGGGTAGCCCTGCCTATCATCAAGCACAGTGAAGTTTGAACGCGTCTCGCAACTCTGATGTCTGTCTACGCGTTTTCAAGACTCATCTTATTTGTTCTCATTTCAGCACTTTTCAATATATTTGCCTTTCTTGTACCTACAGCTTTTTATACATCACTGCCGACTTCTTGCTCAAAATGTCTTTCATTACGGGCTCAAAACGACCCGCCACAACACCGTCCGCTTCACCATCTAAGGCCGCCTCAAAAAGATCACGGACACAGTATGACTATGGCGACGAAGACGACGACGACGACGACGACGACGAGATGGAGAACTCACCGCAATACCAATGGAGCGACGGAGGAGACACGGACTCAATGAGTTTGGACGACGAAGACGACGACTACACCAACTTCGGATTACCCGGCACTTCATACCAGAAGGATCGCCCAGGAACCGGCGTCACCAATGAAAGACGAGCTTCCACAAAAGCACTCACTGAACACCGACGCAACCAGGTCTTACAAAACTCAACCGCCGTGCCGCCGCCACCAGCCAGCACTAACTGCAAATGTGGCGCCACCAACGCCAAAAAGAAGGCCTGCACCAAATGCGTATGCAGCACGTGGGGCTACGCATGCAAACCTGAGACCTGCGGCTGCCACGGAGGCCCGTCATGCCACAACCCCTTCAACAATATCAACATTCCATCCATCTTCGGCCCGGAGCCAGTCGTGCTGCACGAGTGCTTCATCGCGTGGGTGCGGAGGCCGAATCTAGTCCGGCCCGAGCACATCACCACCAAGTATCTCTTTGATCTGGCGTTCGAGAGTTCGCACGAGTTCGCCGAGTATTCGCCCTATTGCGACCCATACCTGGAGTGGAGGGTGAAATGGGATGCGCTATCACTGCCCGAGAAGGACGGCGCAAGCGAGTTGCACCAGGAGCTGAACCGCTTGGCGTACACCAGACATAAGCTGGAGATCAACATGTACTTTTCATTTTGCCGCGGAAACACCTGGGAGGACGCCGACTTCACATGGCACTGCACGATCTGCGGCGAGTGTGGCGACTGGCGAGACTGGCACTGCGGGAAATGCAACAAGTGTACTTACGGAGTCTCTCTACCGTGCGAGGGATGCGGTGGAGCTTCGGACGGGTATCACGAGATGTCGGAAGGCTTCGTGTGAAGGTCATGAACGGGTGCTGAATCAGCGTGCCTGGGCTGCACCTTGCAGTGACGCACCAAGATGTTTATGGTAGCACAAGGTGCGCAGAAGCGATTGTGTTGTCAATTGACTATGATATGATACACAGGAGACATTCATCTTACGCAAGGCTAGAGCCCTGTACGACTTCTTCACAAGGCCATCGAGGCCCTTGGTCCACGTCGACGCAGCGCTCTGATCCTCAAACATCCTCGCTCTTCAGCACGTTAACCTTTACATGACCCTCCTGGATATCTTTCTCGAGCTGCTCCAGTCGGCCGCCCCTGTATCTCTTCCAAGCCGGCAAGCCCGAGTTGAACAGATCATCCATCTCTTCCAGCGTGAAGCCCTTGGTCTCAGGCGCCATAAGGAACATGTGGATACAAGCAAGGGCGTTGAAAGTGCCGAAAATGTAGTACTACACGACAGCAAAAGTCAGCACGAGGTCCATCGCCCCACAAAGCAGGATGACAACGAAACTGAAGAGACTCACCATCCGATAGTTGATATTCGTCAACAACGGCGGCACCGCAAACGCCAGCACACAGTTCCACGCCCAATTCGCGCTCGTCGTCAAGCTCACCGCCTTCGCGCGGATCTTGCTGGGGAAGATCTCGGCCGGGTACGTCCAGCTCACGGGGCCCCAAGTCATGGCGAAAGTCGCGACGAATAGATACGAGCATGCCACGATGGCGCTGGAAACGGGCCGGTTGTCGACGATGATCCACGTCACGGCCTCAGCATTGGTGGCCCCAACTCCATCGTTGGGCTGTCCATAGACTTGCTGCAGAGCGCCCGTCGTGAAGAGCCACGTGCCCATGAGGGAAGCGCCGAAAATGAGGGCCGGCCGCCGGCCGACGCGGTCGAGGTAGATGATTGCGGGAAGTGTCATGGCGACGTTGATGATGTATTGGATTGAGGCGGTGAGGAGCTGAGCGTTTTGTGTTCAGTACGAGCTTGGAGACAGAAGGCAGTGGAAGATGGGCTTACGGGACTGCCGATTCCTGCTCCTTCCATGATATAGACAATGTAGTACATCACTACATCACAATCAGTTCTCACATCTGTAACAAATCGGAGGAGGAAGAAGACTCACTGATGTTCATCCCACAAAGCTGGCTCCAGCTCTGCACACTCATACCCAACACCACCCGCTTGAGCATCCCTTTGGCCACCAGAGCTTTGTAGCTACTGACAGCTTGCTCACGCTCAAACGCCAAGGCCTCTTCGATTTCCTGATACTGTGCGAGAACCTTAGGATGGTTCACATCGCCGTTACCGTGAATCCTGGCCAGCGTCTGTAGCGCCTCCTCCCATCGATCCTTGGATGCGAGCCACCGCGGGCTGTATGGCATGAAGAATAGACCGACAAGGAGAACCACGCCGGGAACCATCTGCACACCCCATGGAATTCGGAACGCGGATGTGGGCTGATTTGGATCAGTGGGCCCTCCGCCAACCTGTACATAGACTACGGATTAGCATGGACTTCACACAAAGTGCTCTATTAGGGAAGATAAGCTTACGAATGACGATCCGTACTGGATGAAGTACTGAATCAGAATTCCCCAAGTGATAGCCCATTGCTGAAGCGAGACCACGCGTCCTCTGATCTCCTTCTGGCAGATTTCACTCTGATACACTGGGACGACGCTAGACGCGATACCAATTGAGAGGCCTGTGTCAGTCTCATCAGCCTCTGCAGATCATCATCACGAAATGATCGCAGGTCCCTCTCGCAACAAAGCCGGGCCGAGATACACGCACCGCCGACGACTCTTCCAACGCACAGCATGCCACGATTGACACTCGCGCATTGGATGATGGCCCCAATGATCCAAAACACGCACGAGACCTGCAAAGCAACTTTGCGCGAATAACGGTCCGCGAGGAATGAGCTAGTCAGCGAGCCGACGAAGCTGCCGGCGGGCATGGACGCCGTAATTCCACCCTGAGTATAAGACACAGGATTATCAAAGTATCGCTTATAGGCTTCGGTGCCCAGGACACCGCTCATCGAGCTAATGTCGAAGCCGAAGAGGGCGCCGCCTATGGAAGGCCCCGGGCCGGGCTCAGGTTAGTTGGCTGTTGAGTGTATTAAAGGGGTGGGATATACGCACCTATCGCGGCGAAGGCGCAGATGAAGTAGACGTTCGTTACTTGATACATCTCGACTTCTGGGTGTATGTCAGTCTACCGAAGTAGTTCGCAGAAAGAGAAATATCCCACAAATTCAGGTGTGGAAAGAAAAGAGGGGGAAAAATGAGACGAACTGACGCCTTGTCGACCTCAAGCTGACTACTTGAACCGCCAAGTATTGTTACATCCAGAAGCAGGCAGACGAGGAAGCCAGAAGGTCATTCGCAGTCCCAAAGCCAAGATGGAAAGCGATTGGTATTGACAAGGAATCGCCAAGCTTAGAATTCGATCTTCATGATCACAAGCTTCCGCTCCTGCGGCGTACATATTTGACGCGGACACAGCCCAAGTGATTACGGGGTTCTCCGTCCCAATGCTGGGTGCAAAGCCTTGTTTACCTCAGACCAAGAAGTATGAAGGGTTTGCGGGGAAACTTCTGGGCAAAACAGACCGTTCCGACTGTCACACAGTCATCCGACTCAGCCAAGCGACAGAGGCACGAATTGAGTTGCTCCAAATGCAAGCCAAGCAACCTGTGCCACGTTGCCGGGATTTCATTGCCACGACCAACAGGAAGATGTGAGCAATGCCATTCCTCTCCACAGCAAGGCATCAAGCCATGTCTGCAGTGAGAAAGGGCGGCGGTAGATCACTCGCAAGCGGACGATCTACCGCCTGTTTGCTGTTCATATTCATCAAAGTGAAAGCCTGAGGCTATCAGTGAGCGCCGGGTGTCAGTCATAGTCGCGCAGCGTTGCGAACGCTCGAAAAGAGTAAGCTCAGATCAGCCATGTCTGTGAGGAATCAGTAGTGTGTGGCCGTGGCATACCAAACACAGCCATTCTCGACAGAGAACCGGAAATGACGTGAAGTTAGAAATCAAGTCTGTCTGCATTAGGGCTCGTAGGTGCCCGCTGTGGTAAGAGCCAACCCATGACAAATTCCGCCTTATGAGACTGAAGTAGGATGCCACTTTGCGGGAAGGCTGTGGAAAACAGCCACGACAAACATGGTCGGGCTGAAAGCCACGCATGCTATCGTACATTGATCTGCCAGAGTTAAGCTCAAGTCTGCAGATATAAAGGTAAAGAGGAGATGCAGGGGAGCAAACAGAAAACATGGACATGACAGCGCAGACAAGCTGCTGCCGGGTATCTCGGAAGTCTGAGACCGCCGCCGAAGTTTTTGAACGCCAAGATGAACTCGCCCCGAGGATGTGGATTCCGTCTCTCCTAAATGCCGTCCAGTGTATAGTGTGTAGAACCCGGGGTTGCCAGTCGTAACGCCTTGGCTCATCCGTCCTGTAATCTTTGTGACCGTGAAAAAGTTGAGGGTCATTGAGTGGGAAATGCGGATTGGTAATGATCAAATCCTTCACCATGAATTGCATGCCAGTTTCAATGCGCTGGAGTTGGCCCACATTCGTACAAGTTCGGCGAACGGTTCGTTGAGGTCCATGAAACACATCTCACTCATCGCAATGGCCGTGGATCTTCTCGTGCAGCGCACGAAGATAATCTCGTTGCTCCCGGAAGGAGGAGTAGTTGCCTCCCAGGATCCCCTCTAGGATACTGTCAAACCTCTCGCCGGCTGCGATTCGCTGGAGCCGCTCTTGCAACAGCTTATGAGCACTGGAGAAGCATGCCCTGATCTGGGCATAGTTCCTCGAGCCACCGGAAACATCGTTGGATGGATTGTTGGGGTCGAGAATGGACAGCCGATCGTGGTTCTGGTACACGAGATCGACTCGAGACTGCAGGAAGACGGCTATTAGCGTAAAGTATGGACGAGGGACGCGAAACACTCAATACGTGCCTTGGCGATATATTCGGGCGGGTTGAGAGAAATTGCAACAGTCTTGTGATTGAACCTGTTGCCATACAAGTCAAAGAAGTGCATCAGCAGAGAGCCCAGATCGTGCCTTTGGTCCATGTCGCCACTCTGAATAGGGGGCATGGTCTGAAGCATGCTGACGACCATGCAGATGACAGAGAAGCCGCCAAGACCACCGTTGACGGGCTCGTTGAGCCCGCGCATTAACAAGAACTGCTTGATGACCGTAACAAGGACCGGCATGACTGGCCACTGTTCCTTCCAAGCATTGAATGTCTTGGTAGCCACAAGACCACCAACATTCTCGAAAGAGATATCAACTTTCAGTCCAGTCGCCTTGTCGACGTATTTGACCAAGGGCACTCTCGCATGGAGAATTCCATTGACTCTGCCGTCGGCGGCCAAACGCTCCGCGCGGACGAAGTCCACAAACCTTCGCATCTGGCTCTTGCTAGGCGCGCTCTGGACACCGCCATTAACGTACGCCTTTGAGCAGAACACAAGATCCATATCACCTGTTGGCAGGTACAGACCAGACATATACGAGCCGAAAGGATACATGGAGCAATTTGGCCAGCCGCGGAGACGCTTAGACACAACGTAATTCAAATCGTCCACAAGTTTGGCCCGTAGACGATCTTCAAATTGGCGAGGCTTAATGTGCTCGTAGAAATCCGTGACTTCCATGTGGAGTCTAATAAAAGTCAGCATTGCGCATAATAACGAGATGCTGCGAAAGAGTTCTTACCTGATGTTGATGTGGGCCTGGGAGGTTGTGATGTGCGTCCAGGGACAGGCAGGCTCCCTCGCCTTCGGCCGCCAGTCACTTACGAGTTTCCCACCGGCAGGTTGTCGTGGAGCATCCTTGAGCTGCGAGTGGGCTGGGAGCACCAGTACATCGTTATGTGTGCGCTTTCGCGTGCCTAAATCCACTGACGGCGTCAGATCAACGGAGGAAGCCGGTCGCTTGGACACAGCGACCTTCGTCGGAGACTGGGTCAAGTCAACTACATTTTGCCTTTTTTGCAAGCCGTCAGACTCATGTCTGGTGGAGAGTTGGAAAGCCACTTGGTCGGGACCCGAAGTGGAGGCAGATCCAGGCTTGTTGGGAAGAGGGTGTGCGGTGCTCCTGGCAGGGTATCTGGGAGGGCTGGCCGGACCACGGTTGTATGTCAGAGGATCAATGAACTCCTCGCTATCATCCCGAGCCTCATCGCTATCAGAATCGAATCGGAGGAAGTCCTGATCTGCGCCAGGAGCGGCGAGGGACGTCCTGGCGCCGGACGTCTCCACGCGAGCTTTGCGGATCATCTGCACCATATCCTTCTTCTTCTTGTCTGCGTCCTCCGAAGGAGGGAGAGCAGTGTAAGGGTCCGGATTTGACCACTTTGGTACCGAGTCACCATCGTCAGGCTTGGTGGTAGTGCGGGCGCGCTTGGTGGTAGGTTCGCCAGACTGATTGTCAGAGTCCGACATGTCCATCTCAGCCTCGTCACTGTCCGACAGCTGGTCAAAGGCTTTGAATGATGGGCCATTCTCCTCGTCGGCAAAGTCCTCAGTGACCTGATCACCATTGTTGACTTGCAGTAGCGCTCGTTCGGATGGTTGGAATTTTCTAAAAGGACCACGGCGCGCAAAGCCGCCGCGAGGAGGGCGACCTCCTCTGCCTCGGCCTGCAGGGCCACGGGGCGGGCCACGGTAGCCATTCTGGTCCGAAGGGCGGTAGCTGTTGGACGAGTCACCTACACCAAAGGGCTTGTCGGCGCGGAAGGTGAAGTCGCCTTGAGGTGGGCGAAATGAACCGCCGCCATTACGAGAGTTGTGGAATGAATCTGAGGGCCTGGGGGGAAGTGAGTAGCTGTCATTGCGACGCGAAGAAGGCTCGTATCGATCGTCACGATAGGCACGGTCGGTTCCGCGGTCGTTTCGACCAGACCGGTCACCACGGTCCCAGTCGCGGTCACGATCACGATCGCGATTATCACGGGCTCGATCGCGATCGCGGTCATCGTACCTGTCGTGCCTGTTGCTAGCGTAGGAGTCGTTGTTGCGAGAGCGATCGGAGTGCTGAGGAGGCGGCGGAGGCGCGCCGTAGGACGGGGGAGGCGGTCGGTAGCCAGGAGGCGCGGGTTGATTTCCGTACCGCGACGCGTTATTTGATTGTCTGCTGTCCACGCCCGGAGGCGGCGGATAGTGTTGCGACATTGTGGACACCCGTGTTGCTTTGAAGCAAGCCAAGTGCGGCGCGACGATGAGGCTCACAAAGGTGCTGTTGCAACGGGTTGTCTCGCTTGGACTGGAACGGGAAGTCGCAGAAAGCGGTTGTGGTCGAGGTGGTTCGAGCGTGGTGGGACAAAACGGTGCTGTGTTCGTCATTTTTCGTAGTGGGGCCTTATGTAATCATTGCAAATCGGAAGCTGCGGGACTTTTACAGTTCCTTCCACACTTGACAAAGAAGCTGTTGGAGACTATCTCCCTTGCACACTTGCCCAAGAAAGAAGCTGAGACTTGAAAACAAATGCGAAATAGACCTCGGACACATTTCCACGGACAGACTATCCGATGTGGTCTCATGAGGTACCTAGGTAGGTACTCTTGGGCGGCACACATGCTGGAGGCAGGCATTAACCGCTACGCAATGTACTTACTCAGTCAAATCAAGACCACTTATTCACTCGTTCACCACAAATACACATAATCCATAACGTCTGATGAGCCTTGAAGGAACTCGTCTCATTAGTTGGCGAAGTATTCCTTGGAAAAGGACAGGAGAGAGAGGAGAGACAGGGAGAAGCAACACAGCCAGAAATGGCTAGCTACGATATGGAATCCCGGCTGAACGCTTGAGATAACTCACCTCCATCAGCGACACCAAACACAATAAACCCGTCAACGCAGGATCACTGCGCGTCTACTCTTTTACACCAACTGAGCAAGGTATTACGACAACGGACTTCGTATTCCTGACGCGTTGCTTCTCACTTCATTTTGTTTCTGCAGCCATGTTCCTTACGCGGGCGATCAGGGGCCTGCCCAATGCTGCGCTCACCCGCCCCTTCAATTGTACAATTGTCATCACAAGTACATTTTCGTCCAGCCGCAAGTCGTCTCACTCGTCGCGAGAAGACTTCATCCAGAGTGTGGTCAGTCAGAGGGCGGATCAGGATTCAGGCAGGCGGGATGGAAGCTCAGAAACGCAGGATCCGCCGAGGATATCGTCCCGGCCTTACGTTCGCACAAATGATCAAGGAGACCAGAACATGGTGCAGCACATACGCCCCAGAAATGACCTTCCACTGCCAACAGAAATTAGCATGAGGCCCAAAGAAATGGCAAGCGGTCAGATGGGGCGCGCGAGATTCGCAACCTCCACGGGCATTGAGCGCATGGATCCATTCGCCATCTTATCCGACCAGCCAAGGTCTGTACGTCAATCTGCCTTGCCTAGAGGATCTCATCCCATCAGAAAACACAAGATCAACAGGCCCTTACCCACAGTTGTCACATTCTCCAACCTTAGCAAGAGCACCACCATCGAAGATGTGCTCCTCAGCATCCGCGAGGCCGCATTGGCAGGTAAAGTGGGGGTGCACGAGTGCCGCGTCGCTGACGCCCGCATCCGCTCCGCTCGCACCAGGAACAAAGACGCGACAGACACCATGACGGCACGTGTCGAGTTCTTCAACTCGTTCGGCGCAAAGCGAGCGCACCTGCTCTCGCTGCATCGCAACTTGCAGATCCGCGGCGTCGTGCCAAGCACGAAGCTCGAGTTGAGCCGCGGTACGCCCAAGAAGGCTTTCACGGGGACGAAATCCTTCATGGAGGCGAAAGAGGGTACGACCGTTGCAGGCGGCTCCATGGACACGGTCACGCCGGAGGCAAGGGGCTACCTTGATTATTTGAAGGTCAAGGACAGAGTGGCGCGAACGACGCACTTGAACTACAATCGCGACGAAGCGGCAGCGGCCGCAGACGATGCGGAGCTTCGAACTAACGTGGACTTCAAGAGCATCCTTGATCGCGATGGTGACACTGCAACTAAGAGTTCGGGGCTTGAAAAATCGAGCCAGTCCAGCGCGGTGGGTCAGCCAGCAGACGACACAAGACATGGGTGATGGTCGTTCAAGCTGTTCTCAAGGGGTGCCCTATGTTCGACATGGAGCACAGTACGTCTGTATCCACAACACTTTGTGAAAGACTGCCGCTGGCAGCAGCCGAACTCCTGTTGATCGGAACGCAATCCCAAGGGCTTCTGTTTACGTACCTCAGCGGATCGGGGTCCCACGAGACACGAGACGGGAAGCCTCCTTGAATGTGTTAAGACTTTTTACCTCAATGAGTAGTGAGGGTCTTAGCTGCTGGAAGAGACCAAATGTACGATGCCATATCGCCAGAGTGCTGCCGTCTGGCCGGGGCGCCTCGCAGCAGGCTAATTCTGACACGAATATGGCAGCAGTGTGTGCGACAGACGATCTTTTTATGAAAAGTAGTCGAAGTCACCCACCTACGAACAAATTTAGGCTGCCGTACCCACTTTGTCTTCATCAGTGCCCACCATGATCCTCGGCATCTGTCCTGCCTAGGTACCACCACCTCGTTCCTGCTCCTGGTCGTGTATGCCCGTTTCTTGTGGCTTTGCAGGAACCACCGAGGTCGAGACCTGCAGCGCCCTGTTTACGTCCCTCCAGTGCCCGATGTTTGACACGCAGTGCTCGCACGTCGGCGGCGCCTTTTTCTTTCCACCGGCTTTTGCCTGTGCTAGTGATTGCTGCACTTTGTCGCCCTCCAGAGACTGCGACTGTGCATTCTGCTGCTGCGGCTGTTGAGACCTGGAACTAGCTGTGAGTGCTCGTCGCAGTCTAGAGACTGTGGAAGGTCCCCTGCTGGACTGGCTGGCTATGGGCGAATAAGGTGGAGGAGCCGTCGAAGTCGATGCTCTAGATCGTGCCATATATGTGCCCACGTGCTGTTGAGGTTGAAGCCTGGCGTCGAGCTAGAAGAAGCTGAGGGCTTGCAGCTGGCGCCTGGTTCGCGTCGGGATTGCTCAAAACGGCTGGACGAAACGACATCGTGGTGATCGTTCCAGGTGAGAGTTGGTGCGATGTGCAGATTGGACCCTGCCTCAAGCTAGAACATCATGACAGCTTCTAGCTCGTGACTAGTACCCGCCGGCTTCTGGAAGGAAGCTAGAAGTGGCCTCGGACCCTCGTCAAACGGTCACCTGGTCAGTCAGGTCTCAGCTAGGCCCAGAAAGCGACTACATAGTATCGGTATCGTTGAAGCATGGACTGAGGGCGCTTCTCTAGTGCAATCGACGATGAACCTAAAGAATACACAACTATGAGGAATTCTGATGTCGAGGAACTTACACGTCTTTTGCCCAAGCGAGGGCCCGAGACTGCCAGCGCTGGTCTTCCAGCTCACCGTGAGCGTGACCCTGTGTTTTTAAGTTTATTCTTCGAATTGCAATGGGTCTTGATATCAGCACTCTGTTGTACGGTTTTACATGTTCTGTGAGTTTATAATTGATCAGTGGACCCAGATCAGAGTTGTGGTATGGAATATGCGTCGGCAAATCTGAGAACCCTAGGTAGATATGTGAGCCTGCAAGTTTCCTCATCGACCACCAACTCCAAGTCTGCAACTGCTCTGATTTGACGAACTCCAAAACTGCCTACGGGATAATTGGCGCGGCGAGGCAGGGGAGGTCGGTGGCGGCGCATGTGTATGCGAAGGAGGGGATTCTGGCGGCTGTGAGGGCTGGTGTTGCGACGTGCGAGCACTTGTCGCTTGCGGACCAGGACTGCATCGATCTCATCAAGCAGAAGGGTGTTATTTGCGTGCCGACTCGCTATGTCACCGAGCTGCTCCTCGCGACTGGTGGGAAGGGCTTGGACCCGTATACGTGGGAAAAGGCTAAGCTCTGTGCGACGAATCACCTGGCTATGTATCAGCTCGCCATTCAGGCGGGCTGTATCATCGCGATGGGGACGGATACTGCGCCCGGTGTGAATGCTGCTATGGAGTTAGAGTATGCTGTCAAGACCGGCATGAGTAGTCTGGAGGCCGTCAAGGCGGCGACTGTTCACGGGGCCTTTGACGGTTGGTGCTCAGGCGCCCAAGACTGGTGCCCTCGAGGTCGGATACGAGGCCGATGTGCTGGGCCTGACGGCAAACCCAGTCCACGATGTACGAGTGCTTCAGGACAAGAAAAACATCAAGTGGATTTGGAAGGGTGGCAAGATCTTCAAAGGTCCAGGCGTGGGCCCCTGGGGAGAAGACAAATGGTGGGGAGAGGACTAGGTATGCTGGGCAAGTCAACCACAACACCGCATGCTGCACAAGACTAGGCCCTCCATGCATCGTCAGGTACAAAGAGTGTCTGCCTCAGACACTTTGCGCAATTGCCACAGTTTCCTCCTGCAGCCAATTTCTTGCGTCACGATCGGACTTGAGCCACGGAAAGTGGCCGCACGTGGCAGGTGACTTACAGGTCCGGCCAAGCTGGATTATTAAACAATGATGAAACAATATGACATGCCGCCATTGCACGTCTGAGTCAATAAGTTGAATAAGATCAGGTCTGACCACGTTAACCGCTCCGAGTTGCTTCTCTAGGTGGCCTCCATCCACCGATTCCGAGGCCAGGCAGCGTCGGATTCTGTTGCACAAACCCGTCGGTCGAGTAGACCAGAAGCCTCCGAGTTTAGTTCTTTGAGGAAGCGAATGCGGTTTGGGACTTGGAGCAAAAGATAGATTCAGACATGAATTTCCACGAGGCAGAACTGCGAGTCCAAAGGAAGGAAGCCGCTCTCCTCGGCTTCGATGTTTTGTTGTCACCAACCCTAACCCTGGTATACAGGATGGGCCGAGACGCCACTGAGGCAACCCTAACAACAAATTCCCAGCGTCCCGACACGATGGAAGCACGACATCACGCATCTCACCATCAGCTGCCAAGCACTGGGTGAGAAGGCCTCGTGACGGTGATTGTGGACATGGCCCTCCCAGCTTCACAAGCACTTAGCCAAACCTGATTGACGTGACCGGCAAAGCGAGGCCAAGCGAGCGCGGCCAATGACACGGCCAGACGACGGGCCCAATCTGTGCAGCCGCCCCCGGCCGATCGCGAGGGCGCCTTGGAGCAGCGCCATTGGGCCACACCGATCCGAGCCTCGACGACGGCCCCGGTCGCGATGATGACAAGCAACTGCACAGCCAGGGCCCGGCCAGGGGGCACACTCTGAGAATGGCCACCGTCTGGAGGCCACTGGCTGCTGATGTTTTGTTTTGGAAAATAGGGTTGTTTCTCAGGTCAAAGTGTGAGGTGAGCGTGGCCAAGGTGCCTGTTTGCTGGTCGTCTTTCCATCCTGGCTCTTGTGTTCTTTTATTTCGAGTCCGGTTCCGCGCTTGCATGCTTTCATCTTCCTCGAGTTTTGTCTTTGGCGTTCTCTAGTACTTCTCGCAGGTGATAGCGCGCATCCCAGATCCCGGAGATCTCCACCGTGTTGTAGCCCAGAGGGCCAGCAGCCAAAAGAAGCAAGCCAGAAGAAGCAAGCCATTCTCCACGGGCCGTTCCATCGGCGGCTACGAACCGCTGCAAGAGATGGGCCCGCCAACCGCACAACCAGATCATCAGAGATCGCTGAATGCCTATGCAAGGACGCCATGCAGTGCAACGCAAGAGGCGATGCGCCCAGACGCTTTGGCACATGACAGTCCTCGACGTCCAAAGTTCCGCCCTGCCCCGGACGACTTCTCGGAATTCACGAATCGCTCCTCGACAATACGCTCTGCTCATCTAGCAGTAAATAGTCCAGGACATCTGGCTGCAGATTCGTGGTCTCCGGTACTCTACGACCCGACCTCTGACTCTGTCCGCATTATTCCTCCAAGCCGGAAAACACCACTTGTCTCTCAATTTCGTGAGTTCAAGGACAAGATTAACGGTGTGAAACACGGCGTGCATGCCCATCGTCTTGCTGGCATATTGTCCTCTGAAAGGCTGGAGAGCCAAGCTTTGCCATTGAGGGCACACGACGCCGCCCAGGATAGGGACTCTTCTGGCACCGAGATCCATCATTTTGTCCAGCCTTCGTCGGCCAGACTAGGACGTGCCGACTGGAAGGAGTTTGAGTGAGTAGTGCCAGCCACCGTCTTCCAAAAGGAGAATGAGACACTAACATGTCGAACAGTCTCATGGCTCCGCCACCTGGGAGGAAGAGGAGCAGCAGGACAACACAGGACGATTCTGCTACTAGGCCACAGTCAATGGAGGGCGAAGACGCAAATCCAAGCAAGACGCTGACTTCGCAAATCGCCTCATCTGTCATGCAGGAACGCAACCACGTCCGAGGCGCACATTCATTCCCCCCGCCGGTTCCGCAAAAGGACCAACCCCAACGGACTAAGCCGTCACATCGCGCAGCAAAGTCACATCCCTCGACCAGAGACTTAAGGTCGGCTTCGAGACGTTCGGCGCAGAAGACCAGGTCCGTTCCGCCAAGTCGCCGACCGTCTGAGGATGATGATGATCCGTTTGCGTACGACAAGGTTGCACAAGATGTCATCGCGAGGCGTGCAAGTCCATCGAGTTATTTGAGTATGGGCAAGGGAGCCGGAGTTGACCTCAGTCCTCATGAGTATCCCTGTCCGTTCCGGAGGAGGAATCCGGTAATGTTTAATATTCGGGATCATGAGCAATGTGCCCGGCGTCCTTTCTCAGACATTACTGAGTTGAGGTATGTGCTCTGATGCAGCCCATATTGGCATTTCAAAAGCTGACAGGTCTTAGACGACATATAAGAACCCACCACCGAAGACGTATGGCAAGTCATCATTGCCCACGGTGCAAGAAAGCTTTTGGAAATGAGAATGCTTTGAGCGATCACCTGACGGTGCCGGTGGAAGAAATGTGCGAGCCCCGGCCAACCACGTCGGAATACCTGGTCGAGGACGGCATCTCCGAAGCTACCGAGGGAGTCCTGTGTGACGGCCCCGCCAGCATCAAATCTTGGGAAGAGATATGGTGGCTCTTGTTCCCCCAGGACTCTGCTGTGCTAGACCCAGGTACGTTATCCCGACCAGCTATTCCCAGCGACCACAACTGACGTCCACAATAGAGTTCAACGCCGTGGTAGAAGCCATCGAAGCAGAGCAAGAATTCGACGACAGCTCAGCAGAGCTCAAAACCGAACTCTGCGACGCCCTCAAACGCATCCTCCCCGAACAAGCCAACAACGGCCCCCTCTTCCAAGTCCTCGCCGGCCAACTCCAACTCGTCCTTGAGCAGCACCGCGCCAAAGTCCTCCGCAGATGCCGCCACAACGCCAGCACCAGCAACAACAAAGAAACCTCCTCCGCCGCCAAACCCAAAACCACACGCTTCTCCGTCGCCACCGCCGCCTACAGCCACAGCCAAAGCCACAGCCGCCGACCGTCCCTCCACCCGGAACGAACACGCAGGTCCCAGGTCCACCCCCCCGTGGCGCGCACAAGCATCAGCCCCGCGTCCTCGGTCTACTCCCAGGCCTCCGGCTCGCACTATTCCCTCGGCGCAACGACGCGAACAAACAGTCTCAGCTCTGCGGCAGGCGGCGCGCTGCACGTCGAGAGCCCGCGCCTGCCGTTTCGCGACTGGGTGCACGGCGTCAAGTTCAACAGCAATACCAACAATACTTCCCCCGCCATGGCACCCGACGCCGACCGCTCCCCGCCGCTGACGGGCCAGCGCGACTCAGGCCTCGCGCTGCAGTGCGAGAAGTGCTGCTATGAGGAGTGCCAGTGCGGGAGCTACGCGGACCAGTTGTCGGCGTTTTTGACACCGGCGGTGGGCGCGGTGACGGATGTGGTGGTGTCGACGGCTGTGGAGGAGAGTGATGAGGAGGATTGGGAGGCTATTTATGGTGGTCGCTTAGGGCCGGCGACGGGGGCTGGCTTGGATCATGATCGTCGAGTGCGTGGGATGCCCAGTGCGCGATCGCTGGGGCAGCAGGCACTGCAGGGAGAGTTTATCTGATGTGGCAGTAGTCTGCGCGAGATAATTGGATAATGTAGCTGTTATGACAATAAGGTGCCGGTCATTTGATGTCATGCGTTTGTGGGTTGCAGTGATGAGATGTTGATTCCCTGCGGCATTCAAATGGAGAATGTGTAATTATGTTTTCTGGCGCGCGGCTGTCACGCTTCCCTCGGGATGTGCTTTGCTCTGGTGAACGCCGCGCAATGCCTCCCCGGAAGATCCCCGAATACAATAGATCAATCCTTCTCCACAGTCAACAGTTACCAGAAATCAACATGCTTCTCCTACACAGCTTCTTCCAACACTGAAACATTGCCCAGCAGTCGTAGTTTTCAAATGTTGCGAAGGGCCTAGAAAGCTACGCGAAGAAGTAGGAGAGCCACATGGGGAGGGTGTTGAACTTGGACCACAAGAGGGCTCATACCACCTTCAGTTCAGGCCGAAGGTCTCGTCAGCTCAATCCCAGAAATCGTCCTACTGAAGTTGATGGACGAGCGCTGTCCACAGGAAGCGCAGAACAAGTAGCACCAAGGCTAGGATCCAGGGGGCCCAGCCACACTTGTCGTCTCGTCGCTTCGTGCTCGACTGCATCTCCAGTCTCTTAAGCTCAAGCTCCTTCATCGTCAGGTCTTTCATGCTCTTCTCATGTTCCCACGATACCAGCTCGTGGGCTTGCTCAACTCGGCGACCTTCGTTTTCGAGCTCCTTCATCTTCAGGTCCCTCATGTCCGTCTCATGTCTCCATAATAGAATCTCATGAGCCCTCTCAAGTCGCCTCTCCCGGCGCTCGTCCTTGGCAAGTTTCCGCTGCAACTCTAATCTCCTGAGCTCCAGGTGTATAACCTCCTCTTTGTCATCACCCCGGGCTCCGATAGCGCATATGGCCTGGCTCATCGAGGAAAATTGAGAAGAACTTCTGCTTGGCAGGAACGTCGGCGTGACGGAGGTAGGCGGAAGGGATGGAGCTCGTGTGAAGGTCTGACGGCCAGCTGGCGCGATGAGCTGCAAAGCCTTGCCAGAGAAAGCATCTTGCGAGGCACTATCCTGTAGTGATAAAAAGTCCAGTCAGCAGGAGAACGCCTCTGGCAAGTCAGACCAGCTCATCTAGCGCAGTCCCTTCTACCCTCAGTTCCTACAATGATTGCCTGATGTCTGTGTCTGTGCATGAAAGCACTGGGCCTCGGGGCAGTAACTACATGAAGAGCTGAAGCCGACCCTTCTATGCCGGCGAGACTCAGCCGTGCACCCCGTGGCACAGAGGACCTCTCAAGCTCCGCAATATCAAATTTGGACTCGTGCATGTCGAACAGGACTCTATGCAAAGCTCAGACTGATCGCGAAGGTCATATGCATCAAGACATAAGATCCGGGAGCCAATGACCATGCACCACCGCTTCGGACCACCGGTCAAGGCCAGAGGAGTCCCAACCCTGCCCGGGGCCCCAAAGCTGGCCGGACCGTTTGGTGTAGCTAGGAACTCGATACCCTCTCAGACTGCGGAATTTTTTTATGGATTTCACAACAGCGCACAAGCGGATTGTTCTGAATACTGATCAAGACGCAGCGCGCTGGTGACTCGGCTGCCATTGCCGGTTTTATTTGGTCCCGGAAGGCGAAAGGAAGGGAATGCGTGCACGACCTGATGCTGAAAGAACTATAGAGAAGACTGGACTTACCTCCTCGATAGAGGGCAAAGCTTGATCACAGGCAAGAACATTAGTAGAGATGGAAGGTGGAGTGAGTGGGCCGTTTGCGCCGGCGTTTTGCGGCCTGAAGATCCGCCTGCGGGCTGCGTTCTTGTGGTGCGGCATCTTCGTCGTCGATAAAATTGGATGCTGTCTGATCATATAATTTATCATACCGGTAAGCATGATGGTGCAGGCAAAGTAGACAGAGACGAGTCGGAGGCGCGAGCAGGACAACAGTGGGCCTTTGTCATGAGTTATAAGAGAGAAGGACCGAAGCTTACTGAGAAAGGTTGAGCGAAGTGGAGGACTCAGATACAGAGACCCGAGTGAGTGCCTCGTGCGTGTTGATATAAAATAAAGAAGAGAAGATAACGCGATCGAGACGCGCGAGATTGGTGCGGTCCACGCGCTTCGCGGTAGTTGTTTGTGGGAAGAAATGACCAAAAAAGGCTGCAAGTTGGGAAGGGCAGGTTTGAAACTCGCAGACAATCCACCGCAAGCTTCAATCGAGCACAGACCACTCTGAAAATGGAGTGGTTAACATCTTCTCATCTGCAAGGCGAAGCAGTTGAGCTTAAATAGATGCGAATGTGGTCAAGTGAAGGTGAGGTGCGCTGGGTGGAGTCACTGCTGCAGCATCGCGTCGAATCGCATCGCACAGCGACTCCTGACATTCTCTTCACTCGCAAGACGAAATTAAGCGGCGGAGTTTGAGTCCTTTGATTCAAGGTGCTGCATGAGCTGTGCGATCGCTCCCTCCTATTCCTTGTAGCATCGATGGATTCACTCATTACCTGAGGGAAACGTGATCGGAACTGGGACGCAGCAAGCCAATTGCCTAGATGTGGACTTTAACATCCGAGCGTATTCTGGGCCTGGGCGAGATGTATATTTAAAGGTTCAGTCTTTTCTAATTGAGTTGAAGCACACCTCAATGAGACCCCAACACAACCTTGGAGGGACTCGAACAAGTTCTGATTGTATCCAGAGCGAAGGCTAATTATCCACGGCCGGATAGGCAAGAGATTGAACTCCACATGAGTGATACGAATCAAATAGAGACATGTAATCTAATTCGGTGACTGAGGTGGTCAGGGTTCTCAATGTGTGTGCCATGCAGGCTTTTCCTTCTTTTCATAGTTCACATGCAGCAGCCAGACGGCACCTCAAAGAGCCACGTTACTGACCGACATGATTTTGCAGAGCTTTTGTCTTCAAGGATTGGAACCTGACGATTTATGGCCTTCTATGATCTCCAGGCCAGTAACAGCTGGCAATGGAGCATATTCGAACCCGTACCTGCTTGGCAAGAAGAGTGACTTGTGGGGGGCGCATGGCCTGAAGCAACTCCTCCGGGTATCAACCCCCCTCCCCCTGAGAAGCCCGTCTCAAGGACTGAAAAAAAAAAAAAAAAAAAGGACTAGCGGAATTAGCTGGAATTGGTCCGAAGCCTCATATCAAACGTCTTTTATGGGCTGATTGGGAGGGTCCTTCAGCTAGGGCCTCACGCGGACTCTGCGAAGCAACTGGCTGGGATTTCGCGACCCACTAGGCGCGACCAAACCAACAAGAATCGGTGTTTTCTTCACATTGGGAACTGCCTGCGAAACGATTGCATCTTCAAAAACTAATCACCAGCCACTCAATACGCCTTGAAAATATAGGTTTCTTGGTCGCCCACAGCACGTCTAATCTAAGTTGTCTAATCGTTGATCCTTCCGTCTCCATCCTCTATCATTCTGAGCCTGTCTTCACAGTCTGGCCAGTCATCCATTCTCTCGTCAAAAGTATATCGTGGTCCATTATACCGGCAGTCCAGATGCCCAAGCTAGCACCGTGAAAGCAATACCGTCGTGATGTGGTTGAACTGCTGTTGGGTGGAAGACGAATAAATACCCAACAGCATCAGTCGTAAATCATAGCAAACATTCCGCAACTCAAACCTCCATCACACTCTGTCGAGGCGTAGGCAGCTTCTCAAGATCCGTGAGGCTCTCCTCGCGAGAATCACTCCCCGCCTGAGCAATGCGCGTTGTCTCCGCATCGATGTACAGCTGCGGGCGCTTAGATTGCGTCGCCGCCTTGTTCGCAAAGACGCATACGGACGGATTGTGAATGAAAATCTGGTCCATGTCCTCCAGCGTCCTGTTCGCAGTCTCGGGGTAGAAGAGGTAGATCATGGGCGTGATTGCGAAGGAGAAGATGGCAAACACTGTGCAAGATGGTAAGCATGTGGATTGTAGGTCAGAATAGGATAAGGGGCAGTGATCATACTGAGGAAGAAGCGCCATCCCAGAGTGTCCAAGCCCACTTTGGTGATCTGGACGACGACGAAGCCACCTAGCCAGTTGACAGACGTGGCGGCAGCAGCTCCCCTTGTTCGCCAGCCGAGAGAGTTGACTTCGGCGGAGTAGACCCAAGGCACAGTGCTGAAACCGAGTCCGAAGAACACATGGAAGAGAATAATCATGGAGGTCGCGAGTCTGCCCATCTGCATCCGGAAAAGTTCTGGTCAGCTTCTATGCGGCCGAGGTGTCCTCCTGAAAGGTATCCTCCTGGAAGGTCGGCCACCTGGTGTGGGCATCTTACCAGTTGTTTCAGAGACGGATCACTACCTCCGACCTGTAGACTGATTGCTGCTATCAAGAGACACGCTCCGATGGCAATGGGAGAGTACATCATCATCCTAAACGGCACACAGGTCAGCGACTACTCTGTGAATCAAGCAAGGCTGTTTGCCAGCTGGCCACTTACTTGCGACGGCCCAAACGGTCAATGAGCATCAAACAGGCAAAGCTGAAGAAGACGTAGATCGTGGAGCTCGCAGCCGAGATCAGCCGTGACATCTGCTGGTCGTAACCGACGAAGTCCTGCAAGAGCGTGGGTAGGTAGAATCCTGAACAGCGCTTCTGGTTAGCCACATGCCATGAATTAACCAGACGAGATGAGACGAACCCCAAGCGTTTACGCCACTATATCCACTTGTTAGCATGTGTGCACTATCCTTCACATCGAGGGAATACTCACGTGAACTGCTGGAAGAACTGCGTTCCACAGCTCAACATCAACCGCCGCAGGTTCTGCGCCTTGTCCCTGTGGCGCAACACGTCCTTCATGGGGATCTGATCGTCCCTCTCCAACTTGATAGCCGTCTTGATCGAAGCAAACTCCGCCAGCACCTCAGAGTCCTCCACACTCTTGTCATGCCCATGCAGCCTCGACAGCACCAACAACGCCTCTTCGTCGCGGTCCTTCAGCAGCAACCACCTAGGCGAGTCCGGCAGCATCAACAGAATCGGCGCAATCACACCCAGAAACACCAACTGGAACCCCAGCGGGAACCGCCACTGGAACGCATCCCCCCGATCGTAAAGCCCGTACGCAATCCAGTTGGCGATACAGAAACACCCCACATTGCAACACGTCGCGACGCCCATCAGCATGCCGCGCACGTGGGACTGCACGCATTCCGCGAGGTAGACGGGCGACATGGACGAGATGAGGCCGATGCCGCAGCCGTTGATGAGGCGGCCGATGATCATTTGTGCGAGGCTCCAGGAGAGGGTTTGCATGAGCGAGCCGATGGTGTTGCAGAGGAGGCCAAGGGCGATGGTCTTCCGACGGCCGAGCTTGTCGCCTAGGATGAAGGCTGCTATGGCGCCAGCGCCAGCGCCGAGCTGGAGGGTGGTTAGTCGTATTGCTGGGTGTGTTTAGGGGGCCGGGGGAGGCGCACGAAAAAGACGCTTGAAGTTATTCCGGAAATACTCGCGTTTGCTGTAGAGGGGAACACTGCGAGAAAGTCTGGGGACACTAGCACTCCGGCCATTACACCCTATGCGAGTATTAGTATTTGACATTGCAATAGGTCAAGGCCTCGAGGTGGAAGACTGACCTGGTCATAGCCGAACCAACAAGAGTTGGCCGCATCCAGGATAGTGATGAGAGCAATCAGCCATGAGCCGGTCACTTTGGACTGTAAGGAGCTCATGATGACTTCGGCTCCCACGCCCGGAACAAGCAGGCAGCAAATTTAAGCACGGATAATTCTCGTTTGGTCTTGTGGGGACCTTGTGTACATCTACGCCAAAACGCTGGGACAATTCAGTGATTCCCGTTGGTAGCGGGACGTGAACTTGATAGAAATATGAGAAGCACGAAGAACTAGCGACTGGATATATACCTATCTATGAGCCATACTCAAGAAAACTCGTTTGAAATACGAAGACGATCTCGGACGGCAGTCAACCCACCCTTGGCTTGCTGCAGTGTAGTGGGCGTATGAGTATTCACATGTGCCAGACCGCCTCCCACGTGTCATCGTTACGGGGTATAGAATCCATGATTGTTAGCCCGTTGGCCAGTCACGCAAAGTCGTTGGTGGGTATGTGGTATTATCTTTAGATTTTCTTCGTTGGGTCCTCGAACGATGCTCCAGCTTTGTTCCCATATTGCCAACGGCAGCGGCACGGCCCAAGGCGGGTACGTCTGGAAGACCTCCTGCAATGGTCGCGCCCACATGCATGCAGAAGATAAGGCGAGTGCGTTTTTCCGGGTCCACTCTGGCCTTGCGACGCCGCTTGCCCACCGGTCTGTATGACTGGCGGTCAGATGTGACCCTTTGCTGTGGGCCGACGTGTCATAATCGGATTCTCAGTATGCGTGCCGAAAATTTCTGTTTTTGTGTGGCAAGGTGGTCGAGGTAAAGGCCCGATGTCCCAGTTCCTGCATTATTGATTACAGACATGAATTGCACCGAGTCATTATTGCAACATACTGACCGAGATGGGCGCATTCGCCGCACGATCATCTTCCAGCGCATGTGAAACCACATGCCCTGGCTAGAACTTGGAATATATTGAAATTCGTCTCTCAAGTCTAACAGCGCTTCGTGGTATCCGGAAAACAGCTGAAAATCAAGCGCCCTCCGCGAACGCCGTTGCAGCTATAGCTCTCTCACACTCGAGACCATATGTCCGCTCGTATCACTTGGCTTCATCGTCTCGCTGTCGAAATTACATATCGTGAGGTCATGGAGGCAAAGCGTTGCCTGCGACCGTCCTGATCTGCGATTTGGCGGCATGCCAGTACGTTGAGGCCTCTTACGAGACTGGCTGGCTCTGTGGGATTGCTGACGGATCTCCAGGAGGGACTGTTCCAGTAAGGAAGAGTACCTCGAGGAATCTGAGACTTCAACTTTCCACGAATACCTCCGGCCCCGAGCTCTTGGGCCGGGCTCACAACGATACTGCTTTGCTCGCTTGCACATGCATTGAGAGAGCTGTGCGGCCAAAGTGCCTGTCCCTGCATGAATCAAGTCACTCATCCGCGCAGCAAGTCTTCACTCCCTGTACAGTCCGTGCTCCCGGATGTAGTCAATGACAGGGTCCGGCACGACATAGCGAAGCGATAGATCTCTCTTACGCATCAATCGCACTTTGGTACTGGATACATCGTTCTGTAAAGACAGGCTTGTCAGCAGGTAGTGGACGAAGGATGTTGAAGACGTGTCCTGCGGATGGGAGGATGGTACGTACAGTGATCACCTGGGGAATGACATGAATCTTGTCCTGGTACTGTTTCAACCCAGCCAACGCCTCGTCGATGTCGGTGCCCGTCCTCTCTATGATGAAAGCTCCATAATTGCCGAGAATGTGGTCCAAGTCCTTCTCGGACCACACGCCTGGTGTGCTCATGGTCTGGATCAAGTCTGCGCCGGCAAGCAGCGCTATCCGAACTGGCTGCTTCTTCCCGTGCACATCCTCGCATCCTCCTAGCACGGTGTTTATCTCATGGTCGAAGTGGTCAAGCACCTGAGCTGTCGGAACGTAGTCGGGCTGTATGGCCTCCCAGGGGTCGCAGGAGAGCCAGTCGGAGGTCTTTGCGGCGGCAAAGGTGCACATTTGCGTTCGGTGCTTGGCGGAGGCCAGGCCCTGCTTTTTGTAGGCTTCGGACACAGGCGAGAGGAAGCCGCCGACAATCTCGTATTTTGTGTTGAATTTCGCATAGTCGGAGGCCATCTCGAACATGCGGAGATGGAGGAAGGTGATCGGACTGTCTCGACTTAGCAAAGGCCTGGTGAAGGAGGACAAAGATGCAGCAACTGACCTGAAGGAGCCGCAAGCCACCAGACACAGAGGTATCCGGTCCTCCTGCGTTTGGCGGCGCCGTAACCTCTCCGAGGGAAACTGGTATGTATCAGGGTCCAGCTGGGAGTCAGGGACGTTGGCTGTAGATGACGAGGCTTCCTCTGGCGAACTCTGTTGGGTGTTATCAACATGCATCTCGTCGACGGGCCGGCCCGACTGCGCCTGTTGTTGCTGAGCCTCGGTTGTCATGGTTGTTTGCTAGACGACGACTGCTGGGAACTTTGAGCGTCCGCAGGCCAATATAACGGTGTGAGTGTACAGGGCAAACACAACCTGACGAGGCCAATGGTATTGTGCGTTGACTGCTGGAGCAAATACAGAGCTATGATGCAGGTGAATCAGTCTGGGCTGACGCCGTCCGTGCTGGTCCAAGCGGATTCTATGCACAGTCCTGCGCTTTGAGCAGATGCCTGGCAACCTTATGTCTTGTGTTGTTGAATGAACACAGCAGCGACAAGGAGATTGTTCAGTTGTCCAATGTGTCTAGTTAATGGCCAGGCAGTAGAACAGCCAAGCAGCTACTTCGGTATGGCGAGAGAGAAGATAAGAAGTGGGGGAGAGACACTGTGAGCGTGAGAGTGAGTGTGGCAGTGTGCGCCTAGCGAGTGACTCGAGGTCAAGTCCGAAATCTAATGCCGCGCCAGTGTGGATGCAGATTGCGTTGTTTAGTCCGAGGTCTGGAGGGGTACTCGGCACTATTGTAAAGTCCAACTCCAAGCTTGTGATATTGGGCTGGGGCAGATGAGAGGTTTGACTGCTGTATTGTATGCTCGAATGTTCAATAGGGAATGAGCCACAAGATTGTTGTTTTGAAGAAGAAGAAAAGCTAGTTGCGGGCTTGCGAGGCTTGGTAGTGCCCGTTGTCGGATCTTTGAGGCTGGTTCAGGAAAGTCTTGGTAAGCGCTTTACTACCAGTATTTAGCGGGCACCCACGAGGCCTGGGAGCCTCCGGGGGGGGGGGGGCCTCAGGCGATCCAGACGATGCGGGAATTGGTCCGGGCTCCTGGCTCCCGACTTGCCGGAAGGCGCGGGGGACGTTCTACAATGCAGGGGTACCCAGGCTCTCGTAGGACCCACTACGTCACAGCGTGGGTTCAGAATGAAAAGCGACCACTAACCAACCTACTGCAATCAATGTACTCTCTCATATTCACTCATCATAGGTATCAGAGAGCTCTTTGTTCTTTCACTCAAAGTATCATCATACCTCCTAGTATTCAACCAGCAGACTAGATGTTTCGTTGTCAAGAGCACCACACAGACTATGCAAAGCTACTCACGAGACTTCATGCAATGCATACAAGGCTTGTCAAGAAAGCTTGTGCAATGCTCCTCTGCAAGCAAGAATGCTGTCAAACGCTGCCTGCATATTTGCTATCTCATAGGATGCCCGAGGCGGCCCCCATGGTATGCACCTGGGCTGCCAGGCTATCATGCCCATGCCTGCTGCCTGTGAAACAACAGAGTCCGTGAACATGAGGGTCTCACGGCCGGCCTCCGGCGCAATGGACGGCGCGATCCACTTGCCATGTCTCGATGCCACCGCAACTCCACTTTCACTACGGAGTCCCGGGGAAACAGGCTGTTGTTCGGCAACTGGGTTTGATGGCGGCTTGACTCTGGAGCAATGGTTCACTACATAGTGGAGGCTGAGGAATTTCACAATGGCTGACGTCGTCAACATCGCCAATGCGACTGTGAACTAGGAGAGCAGGCATCCTCCGTGCGGCCGCGCGCCAGCCACGTGCTCGTCGCCAGCCTCGCCTGTCACGTGCAGCGGTAGTCCTTATGTTGAGAGTCGCGACGCCGAGACTCGTGGATCTTTGTGATGCAAGACGCGAAATGACTGGTCTCATTTGTGGGAGATGCCATAATGGCGCCGAGCAGCCCGCTGCAACGGGCCTTGTAAATACTGGTCCAGGTCGCAGAGCGACAAAGTCACTGTCCAGACGAACGAAGGAAGATGACCAAAGTGTTACTCCTAATAAGCTTGTATAGCTTCGAGCACGTCTGTGGTATTCGCAACGGCCCCAAATATGCCACCTTCCATCTTGACACTCTCCAGCACCGCCTCATGCAACTCCCTCGCCCCAGCAGCACACGCATCCCTAACAAGCACACAATCCAGCCCCAGATCATTGGCATCCCGCATCGTGCTCGACACACACACATCCGTAGTAACCCCACAAATCACCAAGTTCCTAATCCCACGCACATCCAGCAGCAGCTTAAAATCCGTGTGCATGAACGCACTCCGCCCGGGCTTGTCAATCACTGGTTCCCTCTCCCGCGGCGCCAGCTCCGGGATGATCTCGTGGCCCGGCTCGCCGCGCACTAGCAGCCGGCCAAGTGGGCCTGCGTCGCCGATCCCGAGGCCCGTGGGATTGTTGCGGCTGCGGGCGAGCTCGCGCGCGGACAGGGTGCTGAGGTCCGGGCGGTGGCCTTCGCGGGTGTGGTAGACTTGGAAGCCGGCGGTGCGGAAGGCTGTGAGGAGGGCTTGGATGCGGGGAATGATTGTGAAGACGGGCGCGAGTGGAATGCCTTGCTGGGCTGCGTAGCCTCCCGGTGTGCAGACTAGGTTATCCTTTAGACAGGTTTCATGCTCTTGGCCACTGTAGGTGGGTGTCGATGTTGCTCACAGTCAGCTTGCATGTCGACCACCACGAGGGCCGTTGTGTCGGGACTCAGGGACGCGCTGCAGGGCCATGCGTACGGCTCGGCCTTAATTCTGGACGGCGGCATGGTGATGCGGCTTGCTTCTTCGTCGTTGGGGCCTAGGTTCGCTTGGTAAAGTTTCCGTGTCTTACCATGGATATTCTGACAGCCTTCTAGATCTGCAGATCCGGCTAGATAGCATATTCAGAGTCGCCGACGTCGCTGGTCTCGGGCTGCGACTTTGTGTGAGGACATCATTATGGCACTTTGAAGCAAGCAAGAGACCGAGCATCCAACCGTGCCAGGCCGTCATCATATTGGCTTGCTTGATGCAATATTCTTTTCAACCGACGTGAACATGGCGCGTCCGTTGCGTCCTTCAACCGTGATGAGGCGGGAGATGGGATGAAGTCAGTCACACATCGCACATATCACGGCAATGCACTTCGTCAATAACAATGGCCTACTCATCGCGAACCTTCACTTAAGGTAGTTTCTCGACAGAATGATTCAAATACTGAGAGAAGAAGGAGATTTCTGACCGGGATATTGCACGAGCAGCCCACCGGCTTCACCCTGGCCACTCGGCACAACCTAGATCAGACAACGAAGAAAACACGTCTCGCATACTCAACGCCGTCAGACTACCAACTAACAACAAGAAACCTCTGTCAGAGCCCTTGTTGCCTCAAACAGACTCTCATTACCTGGGCACCCTAGCTCCTAGCACCCCTCGGCGTCGCCCCATACAACGCTCCGCTCCTCGTCCTCAAACCACTGCCCAAATTCCTGCCCAGGTCCGCCTCCGTCGGCAGCGGACCAAACCTCACATTCCTTGCAGCCGCCGATGGTGACTGCTTACTCTTCTTGACCCCGGACACGGTGGCTTTGCGAGCACGCGTGGACAGCGCAGACTCGGATGTCTCGCGGCCCACCCAAGGGCTACTGCCGCTACCGGTAGTAGATGGAGTGTCTGTGACGGCTGCACTACCAGTACTCTCAGGAGTACCGAGAGTAGATAGAGTGCCAGTGGATGGTGGAGTACTAGTGATAGGTGGAAGGTCAACAGTAGTGGCCAACGGAGTGGCCAACGGCGTGGTCACGGAAGCCGGCATCGACTCTCGCCGCGCGCCCGAGCGCCGCGTAAGCGCCGGCGAAGACTTTCCAATATTTTGCACCATCACCTCCGCCGTCGTGAATCTGCTCTCAGCCACGCCCTCCGCATGTCCGCGGTCGTGCGCACGCTGGACCTGCCGCGTCCAGTGCAGGCGGAGACGCTCGCGCTCGCGGACCCCTCTGCTGACCCGCGGCGGCGCGTCCCAATTCTTCATGCCCGGGCGGCCGTTGATGAAGGGCACGTACGCTGGGGATAGGTTCTCGGTGGCGTTGAAGCTGCCGTCGTCGGGGTAGGCCTCGAGACACTCGGCGTCGTACTCTGCGGACCGCGGGATGAACTCTGTCTCGCGAGTGGTGTCCGGCGGAGGCGTGATTTGTTGTGTGTCGCGCTGCTTTGGTGACTCTGGGCGCGTTGGTCGCTTGGGACTTGGTAGTTCCTGCGGGTCCTCAGGCTGCCTTGGTCGTTTGATGGCATGTGACCTCTCGAATTTCTTCGCCATGTCGGGTGCCTTTGGTTTCCAGAGCCTCTTTGGTCTATCAGGCTGCACTGGATCCTCAGGCTGCCTTGATCGTTTGACTGTCTGTGATCCCTCAGATTCCTTTGGCTTCTCGGGTGCCTTTGGCTCCCAAAGCTCCTTTGGTCCATCAGGCTGCACTGGCGGCACCAAGCCGGTGTTGATGACCATGCCACTACCCGCCCTATCTTGCTCGGGCGTGAGATAGATCGCGTTGTCCGCGCTAGCGGTGAGGACTCGGTCATCAGGCTCCAGAATCATGCGAGACGGCGGGTCGGCCGCCAGGTTGACAGTTGCGCCGACATGCTCCCAGAGTCTGTTGTCGGCAATACTGAGTGGTACTCCGTCTGTCAGAATCATCACCATTCTCGTCGAGTCGGGGGCTTGCTTGTTGACGCTGTTGCTTGCCTCAATCGTAGCTCCCATATGTTCCGGAGAGGTGCCCACCTTGCCAGCTGGAATATGTGAAAGAATGCGAGGTGTTCCAACGAATTCTTTCTGGTTTGGTGTCTTGGGTGAGTGAGCTCCTGGATCTTTAAGGCTAGTAGACTCGCTAGTAGGCTCTTCAGGCCCGAGAAGAGGTACAAACTCAGCACCGATCGGTGCATCGGGTCCCTGAGCTTTTCGTACCATCGGAGCCTCACTCGGCTGTGTCGGTTGCTCGTTAGTTACTGGAAAGGTACGTAGTGCAGCAGTCGGCCTAGTCACTCGCCCGTGCAACACGTGCCGGCGAACAATGGGAGGCCGCGAAGCCCAGTACCGATCAGTAGATCCACGGCCCAGGGCCATCGATAGAGGCACCCGGCGCTTGACAGCCTTGCTCCGGAAGTCGATATCCAGCCACTGCTTCTCGCCTTGGTAAAGCTCGTCGACCTCAACCATCTCGGCCGGAAAAGGGGTCTGATTCTTCCATGATGTGGTATATCTCCCGAGCCTCATGCTCTGATGGCGCCCCAAGCGGCCATCCACGTCGGCCACAACGCCCAGCCTGACGCCATCGGCGGTGATAGCATCATCTGCTGGGGGGTTGTGGGGGTCGTAGACCGTCGTGAGGCGTTTGTCCTCCATGGGATCTGGCGTCGGCGTCATTGTCTGGGGTTGCCCGAAGAGAGCAACATTGGTGGTTCCAAAGCCTGTTGTGTCAGGAATGTGGCCGCCTGTCGTTTTCAGAGCTGCAGCTGCTGCGGCTCTTGCTCGTCGAGCATTTCGCTGCGCTCTGGAAGTGGCACCAGCGCCCGTCATGATGTGCTGTAAATATGCCCGGAAGAGCGGCTTCGTTATGTTTAATATCCAAAGGTCGCGATTTCCAGTGCGATTGTAGAACGATGTGCAACCGGATGACTCCCCCTTTCAGGAAAGCAATCACCTGCCTGACTCAGCAGCGCCTGGTGTGAAGCAATGCAGGACACGCCGAGTGAACAGAGTCTTAGACGTCGGAGCTGTTGGTCTGCATTGGAGGGTCAGAGTGGTGAACGGAAGGCAAAAGAAAATGACGGCGCATATAATAGATTTGAGGACGCGATTGTAGAAGAGCTGGACTGAAGTTGGAGAAAGAATTCATCCATTGTGATTGTCCCGACTGTTCTTGGTCAGCCCTGAGGCCGGAAGCGGCCAACACACCGTCCGCCCGCCTTTGTTCGCCTCCATCGAATCTGTCCACGACGTTCCAAAGTGCAATCGGCCGTGACAAAGGAACAATCTGGGTTGTTTTCGAGCAAAGAAAATCCGAAGCTGTCACCAAGACCATTTTGTAGCTTCGGCCTTGATCCCCAGGCATGCTGGTTTTAGCTCGCACGCTCTCAGCAGCCTTGAGAAGCCGATCTTCAGAGGTCTTAGCCCATATTTGACATGCTATCTCCTCTCTGGTGGCAGGGATTTGGGCCAGGGGGATTGGTGAGTAGTAGAAGTGGTTAGATGGTACATCTGCGTGTCCGGTGTAGGTCTGCAGCAATGTTGAAGTTGGTCGTCAACGCCAGCCGTCACGCCAAGGTCACCAGCTGTGCGCCGCCTGGCCCGCTTGGCTCTCCTGCTACTCTAAAGTCACTTAGACGCGTCTCAACATCGTGACACTCAAAGACGCGTTGCTAAATTGGCCGTCATACAACTTGAATTTTTCCTCTTGTGGCAATTATAATAAAATTTGCATTTGTAAATACAGTACCATGAATTTCGGTTTCAGTGACTACGAACAATCAGCGCTCAAAGCTGCCGAGTTCATGAGGCTCGTCTTGGAGCCAGAGGACGCCTCGCCTGAGGAGCTCGCTCATTGGAAGGTGAAACACAAAAAGAAAGTAACATGTGTTTGGCACGACGCCCAGGCCATCTTTCACGGCTTGTACTTCCCGAGAGACTCTAGGGGAGGCCGACTGCAGCACCTGCGGAGAGAGGCTTCCAAGGAAAATTTTATACGTACATGTTCATACTTTGGCGGAATTGTTTACAATACAAGCTACGAGCTGATGATAATGACACCTAGGTCCTTACACCTAATGCGATCCACCGCGTGCGTTACGCTATCTCTCCACAGTGCCTCGAGAAGATGACATTACTATGGACCAGACAGTGCGAGGCTTACAACAAAACTCTCGAGGCTCATTCAAAGAGAGAAAAGTTCGATGAGGCCACTACCATGGAAGAGAAGTTGGCCATTGACGCAGACCTGTGTGTAGATACTTACTTCCTCGACCGCAAGACCACGCCTGAGCCCATATCTTTCTCAAAATTTATTTGAGACAAAGCGAAAGCTGCTGTCGATCGAGTGGATAACCTTCATGCGAGGATTGTTGGATCCGGAAAGAACACGGTCCTCCGGATTGGCTGGTACGAAGGCTCTAGTGCTGTTGAGCTGACCGTGACCTGTGCACGTTGATGATATTCTGCCGGTTGGAGCTCGAAGCATACTGACGCATATTTTACTCCAGAAATCTCCAAGATGTCATAGCTGCGAGCCCGGGTTCAGCACATGAGGCCGTTCACAATGCGGTCAGAAAGCAACTCGACAAGGCGAAAGGCAGGACAAACCGTCTTGAGACCCACAGACTGTTTCTGGAACAGCGACAGTCCAGCAATGCTCCGAAGCAATCCATTTTTGGGTCGTACCACATGGAATTCGAAGGAACAGGGTGGACGGACCAGATCTGCAAACCTGGGAAAATGTGGCTGGACATTCAAAGTTCTTGCATTACCGAAGGTGTGTACGAGGGATCATTCGATTTTAGGCCTGCCCTGAAGAGCATGATGCTCATCTCAGCCGATACGGACGCCCTCGAAGCCCACTCGAAAATCATGGATGCCATGGGCTTTCAATGTAATGAGTGCTTAGACGGAGCGACCAAATGGGAAACTTGGCTCCGGGGCTATCTGTATGCCATGAAGTGGGTTCCCCAGGCGGCCGCGAGCGAAGCCAGGTTCGCAGCACACAAAGATCCAGCCATCCCCAGGGCCGATGAGTAGTCCGCGCCGACACGCTACCGCGTCTTGACCCGCGGAAGCCACCGCATGCCCGAGTGGGAAGGAGACATGGACAACAAATGGCGGGACGAAGCCGGGGGCATGTTGTTTTCAAAGACGGCGAGCTCTGCGAATTCCAGCTGAAAGGCATTCACTGGCGAGAAATCAAGGACGTGCCTCGCCTACCGGGCCTTAGTGGCGATATATCCGCCATTGGATACAAAGTCGTTCCTTGGCCGACATACGCGGCCGGCGAGCCTGACCACGTAAGCGGCCGTGACTGGACTGAGCGAGCTCTAGACGATGTGCGGAGCATGATCAGGCGCGAGCAAGATGGTGGTGGCTGGGATTCTGGCAGCGATGTTGGCCATGGAGCGATAGGCCTCGACGGAATGCACGGCCACAAACACAAGCGCGGAGACTGGGGCGCGTTGAGCGAGTATTCCGAGAAGCACGCCTTCCGCCCTTACGATCGAAAGTACGACAACCTCACGGATGCGCAAAATGCCTCGTGGCAACTTCCCGCACACGAGGATGAGCCATTCGCCCTCCAAGGCTACCTAGGCTGGGGGAAATAATGGTTGAGCTCGCGAAGGAGCTCAAGATTGTGCCCAGGTGCACCTATCGAGCAAGGACACTGGAGCAAATTTTTGCTTCCGCATTCAGGTACTCGAATGAGAAGCCCACGACGATGATTGAGATAGGTCTTGTTTTGACTAGTGTGAAATTCAGTTAGCCCAGTGAGGCATATGACATCCCAGAATTGTTTAATGACTAGACACAATTCCGCGACAGTGCGGTCTTCATCCTCTCGGAGCGTGATCATCACAGTACTTGACGGGTACAGCATTAGTGAGAGCACATATTGCTCTCCGTGTCGATGACTGCGGCTCGCGAATGTTGAGACCTCGAGTACTCGCCAACCACCACCAAAGGACAATGGTGGCATCAGGAACTCTGGAAACTTAATGTAACTAGTGAGCGTTCTTTATTAGAAGACTGACCGCGCCACGCTAGTTCCCTATGATGCTGGTCATCAGTTATGATACGCAAATACTTTAGAGCTGGGAAGAAAAACGTCCTATGTTAATTTATTGGACATTAGGCGCCGTCGACATACTAACGATGTTGCTGCCATAGTCAGCACAAACCGTACGTTCCAGGCTGAAGTTTCCAACTTACGGCAAAACAGTCGCAGAGATAGACTCAGCAGCGAGTACGTGTGGTCAATCATCGACGTCATTGAAGCTGTCACGCTATGAGTGTGTTATTGCACAGGCAACGCCGATTAACATGTGCCAGATCTCGCCGGCCGGTGGTGGTAACCTTTAGTGCGCGCTGGGCTCAGGCTTGAGACATTTTTTGATCATCGGACCACTCAAGTATAAGTCAAAGTGTGAATTGGAGGGTAGGAGAAAAAAGGGGAAAAAAATGAATTTGTAATAGCAAACCTCGCTTTTACTTTCCAAGACATTCTCTGCCGAGTGACTACCACGCGGCCTTTCCTGTCCTCCACCAGATAATATCGAAGGCAATTCGAGCCTCCGAGGCTTGAATCTGGAATTTAAGTCGACTCTTCACACCGCCCAACATGGCGACATACAACATCGAAGTCCTTGGCTTGCCCGAAGTCGAAGGCTTCAAGCCTGGGTCGAACGACAACATCTGCAGCGGAGCCCACCTCATAGTCAAGATCATGATCAAAGGAGACGATGGCACCGTCCACCGCCCCAAGGACGATGCGCCAATCCCAACTCTCGCATGGTTGCTACCTCGAATGGTCGACACACCCTCACTCGAACCCAGACCCCTCTCACCTTCCATCGAGGGCCCCAACAGGTTTCTCTGGACGGCGGCGGCCGTGGAAGCTGGGTCACTCACGCTCATCTACCGCATCATCAAGCAGGTCCTCCTTGGCACGCGTCTGATGATTCGCGCGCCAACTCATAGACCACAGCCCAGACACGGCATCTGCCCAAGTCGAGATCGCCGAACCAGCGGCCGGACCAAGCGCGAGCCCGCCAAAATCGGCACCGACCCCTCGCCCTCTCTGGAGCCGTGCATCCGTGGACACACCCTTCAACGTGATCATGCTCGAGACTGAAAATACAATGTGCGACCGAATGGTGGCAGTGCAAATTGCTAGGGATATGGCCCAATATATAAGCGAAACAATCTCTGGGCACAATGCAGAAGGTAATGGCCAAGGTTCCACAGTTCACCTGAATAATCGCAGCATTGTGTTGATGACCGGCAATAAAGATGAGAAAGACGACAGCCCTATCGCAATGGAGAATATGGTGCGGTCCGCCATAGAACATAAAGTCTACCACAGGAGATTTGAAAAAGAGCATAGCGACCTCCCAGTGAGGATGTGCTTTGAGTATATGGACGACAAAGGCAATGGCGGGATGGAATGGGACCGCGCCTGGAATCTCATACATGCCAACGACCAGATCCAGGATCTGGACTAGCCGACACAGAGGTCAAGGCTCCGTCAGATCGAGACAATATACGGGAACAGCATCTTCCATAGCGCAAATCGAACTCCGCTGCAACTGTTCCTCCGCAGACAGGACTCGCCTATCTCAACGAAGACCCTGCTGGACAACGTACAGCTTGCTGGCTGGAATATTGTTCATCACGAGGAGAAGTGTGCGACAAGAATATCCGACTGCAGGTCTTCGTCCTCGAGAAGCAATCAAAGCCTATCAAGTATGCCGAAATCCTAGTGCCGCGCGTGTACGGAGATCCATGGGGCGAAGACGTCTTCCCGGGGGAGGGACCAGGTGCATGCAGAGCATGAAGCGGCGGCCGTCAATCAACTTAGCGCAAAATTCGCCCTGCTCAGCACGTTGGGAGAAAGGCAATCACATTTGCCTGGACCAAAATGGCCTGTGAGCGACACTCTAGACCACTTGACCATCGAGGAAGCAGAACATGCGGACGACGCAACAGCAGGAAGCTAGGAACCAGTACAGAGCCAGTACGACTTGCCCCGCTCACGAGTACTGACGTTGCCCTTCAAGTCCCAGCTGGCGGTTTGGAGAACGCTGTGCTTGACCTCGCCCTTGACGAGCCGACTAGAGGAGTTGACGTGGCCAGAGGTGATTTCTGCGATAACAGCATCAATCTCGACAAGGCGGGCCCGCGTGACCGGAGCAGCTCGACTTGACCGTAAGGCTGTCTTCCGAGCAATTCGACTTCTCCCCCAGGTTTCCACGGAGACTCAGAACGAGTCCCTCGCCACAGTCAGGAAGTGCGGCTCCGAGAAGATATTGTTGGCATTTGATGAAAAGGAAAGATCCTGGCGCGGTCAGGGTGTCGTGAAACGAAGTCCGATCAAGAAAGCGCAGAAGCAGAGAAAGCCTGCGGACACAATTTTGTGGAGCGTCTTCTCCGCGCGTATTCAGGTGAGGCGCAACCGTCGAGACTGGACAGACCTTCTCTGGGTAGCCTCGTCTTGGACGCTTCGCAGGTCGCCTCAAGTTTAGGTTCGAGGGATCGGCAACGGCGCCGAGAAGAACTGATGACATTGAAGAGCTGAGAATGAGTGTGAGCGAAGATCTGCGCCCTTGAAGTCCAGAAGGAGCGCGGGTTGACTCCAACGGAGTTGCGTCGCAGAAGTTGCGCGTAGGAGGACGCGCCAGAGGTTGAGGAAAGACTGCGTTACCATCGCAAAGGTTGGGAATGGACGAGCTCAGACCCAGGGTGCGAGACACTAGGTGACTCAGATATCACAAGGCGACTGACAAATGTGCGCAGTCCGCGAGGCCTAGACAGGTCCATCTTGCTCGGAGCAAAGAATGAGTCGGCGAATGGCACGACATCGAAATGCGATGAGGCTCTGCATCTTGGCATCGGCTGTGGTTGCGTCGCTTCGGAATGCTGCCCATTGGCTACCGATCATCTCCATCCAATCAAGAAGGCTCTATTCGCTGCTGACCTCGTGAGCAACCCTGTCGATCGCCTGATCGACCCACCCCCGTCGTTCTTTCCGATGAATGTCCAGATTCGGAACTCAAGCGCGCGTCTATAAATTGACGTCTGCCCTTCCACAAAGACTGTCCAGCCAGGCATACCTCCATCGTATCTCATACACCTTTTCGAAACCTACAGCCAGCATCAATCATCTCACAACCTTACCGAACCTTCGAGAACTACCTAAACTACACAAGATACCGCTTCTTGCCAACACTCAAAGAACGCTTCGCAACCACACAATCACCCAATTACCCTCTCTCAACAAAACTCAACGTCACAATGGCCTCCGTTGCAAAGCCCGCCAACTGCTGTGGCAAGGGTGGCGAGTCTTGCGTCTGTGGTACGTTACATCTTACTTCCTCGGGTGAACATAAAGCATCGTCTCTTTCAAGAATCTTAGCAGCTGACGTCTTCACCTCGCGCTGTAGCCCAGAAGGCTACCTGCTCCTGCGGCGCAAAGCCCGCGCTCCAGTGCTCTTGCGACAAGGCTGCGACCGAGAATGTCAAGCCCGCGTCTGGAGCCTCGTGTGCGTGCGGTCTCAGGTCGGCGGGCGCGTGTACCTGCGAGAAGACTACTTCTGCTGTAGTCACCTCAGACAACGAGATCGACTTCACCACTAAGAAATAGAGGCTGATGGAATTGATGGAGAAATCTTGGAGCGCCAATACGAAACGAGAAATTCGGATGTTTGTGGACGAAGTCTGCGTTGCATAGCACAACGTCGACTCACACCGCGGGGAATATCGGGAGTACTCATAATATCCACCCAGACTCGCACGCTACGAAATGGTACGATGGACGAAGCAGCTCAGGCCTGACGGGTTGGAATTAGCTATTAAGCTCACTGCGAATGGGGTCTATTCTCGGCCACTGGACTGGAGGTCTTGAATCACAAGTGTGACTGCACTGCCTCCTCAAGTCTCACAGATCCTAACGGTCATGATGATTTCTTCCAAGAAGAGGAAGTGAGCCAGCAAACGAGGCTAGTCCGCAACAAGGTCTACGGCAATTTGCATTGTCACAAAGGAGGGCATTGGGCGATGAGAAGGAGCAAGGCAGGAGAAAGGAAATGCGTTGCAAATGAGCGGCATACTGTGGTAGTCCGCGAGGCGCCCTTGCTCAGAGTTTGCCCTTCCAACTTGATACTGCCTCTTTAGCCTTCCGGTCAAATAAGAATCGAGATGCCACCTATAGCTCGCAACAAGTTTCAAAATGACAATCTTCGACGTGCGCACCATTGTTCAAGAATCTCGGTGAGGAGCCAAAAGCCTTCTCGTTGTAAGGAGCCAGGCGATTTGTGTTCGTTTGTTGCAGACCAAGCAGAAGAGCGATTCAGAGCACACCATGATTTGCCTTATTCAGGCAATTTTGCTGTCCTTCGATAGAAGTAATAGAGGCTCTCAAGCAACCGCACACAGTGCTGAATCTGTTTGTGCTGTGTGAACTGGAAGTTGTCTCGTCGTTGCTAAGGACGAATTTGTCAGCACCGTTAGTCAGCATACGATGCGTGAAGTAGGCCAGCAAGCTACCTAGCAATTGCTTCATGCTACACTTCACTGACCCTTCCTTGCATTGCTTTATTGTCGCTGTCAGATATGCGTGTGAATGTGGTAGCTTTCGGTCGGCGCGTTGAAACACGCCTTCCTGCCTTGCTGAGGCATTTTTCGCACACAGCAGCGGCTTAAACCCAAGCATGCTGACTTCGAAAAGGTGCAAGACTCACGGCCAAAATTCGACTCAACGTCGCCTATCAAATTTCTTACACTCCAAACCCAGCCTGGAAGTACGACCAGCCCACCGCGGATCCGGCGATCCTGGAGCGTGTCCATGTCGAAATCGACCCTGCTGAGCCCGGCCGGCCGATGGTGTCTAACTATCGACTGCTGATGTCTGGGGTGCCACGGCCCATCAGCTTTATCAGCACCGTTTCCAAGGACGATAAAGGAAACTTGGCGCCGATGAGCTACTTCCAGGTCGTCGACCACGATCCGCCCACTTTCGTGGCTGGCTTCTCGGCGCGACCCAGCCGGCCCAAAGACACCATGAGGAACCTCATCGAGACAGGAGAGTGCGTCATCAGCATTGAATCGGAGCATTTTTTGGAGACCATGAATGCCACTTCTATGGACGTGCCGCATGGCCGGTCCGAGTGGGGGATGTCCGGCCTCACTTCGGTATCAGCCACCACGGTCAAGCCCGACCGAGTGAAGGAGGCCGTCTCTTCGATCGAGGGCAAGCTGTTGGAGATGAAGGCCTTGGACTCTCACAGCGCTGGAGCAGCGGGCAAGCCTCATGGTTGGATGGGCCATCATCGAGGCAAGGCGGTTTTGGGCGAGAGAGGATGCTATCAACGAGGCCAAGGACGACAGACATTGAGGTGTTGTGTCCACTGGTGCAGCTGGGAGGAATCCAGTATGCTCGCGTCCTTGAGCTTTTCGAGCTTCCGAAGCCATCTCTGGCTGCTGAGTTGGAGGACAAAACCTCCGGTTTGGCTGAGATATTGCATGAATCCGAAGCCAAAATAGGCAAGGAGTGATTTGAGCGTTTGGTGTTTACGCTTGCCTATAACGCAAGCAGCGTTATCGACTGCATGTTCTCATCAACTTACCAGAACCAGAACAGCGCCCCATCATCCGAAGCCGGGCAAGAAATACTGTAGCTTGTGTATCTTCTCTTCAACCGATGGGGCCACGAGGCCGTCTTGATGAACAGGGTGAGGATAGATAGATACACAGTGTTATTGATACACCTGCTTACTAAGTACGTACCAGCGCTTATGAGTCAGCATTACAACGTCACTTGAAGCCGAAGATGTGCTCTCCACTCTTTCACCTGCCCACGCCTCATCTGCCTCGGTTTGTGTGCAAATAGACATGCGCATCTTGGTGCGATATGCTTTGTTCCGGACTCCATGCGGAAGGCAAAGCTGCCAATTCCCCGCCTGATCCCGTTCGTTGTGCCAACCTCAAGCATTCACGGATTGGCCAGCTTGAACGGGTTCGTCTCTTAGCAAGGTGCATGCTTTTGGCCGCTCGAACCTCGTCCAAGTCGAAATTGTAGGCTCGCAGAGATCCGGTGGGCTTGAGGTTTCTTTGACGCCTCAGAGGGATGATGCAAAGATTTGTTGCAGCTCAACTCTTGGTAGGCGGACGGCATTCGACGTGCAAGAGTTCCTCACACAAGAGCATTACCACACAACTGACGCTGGGGTCGATTCTGACGGTGCCACGCTTTAGCGACATCAAAGCACCAAAGCCAATCACGTTCCTCGTGCGAGTCTGCTGCATTATGACGAGATTTTGACATAATTCAAGAAGTCTGTCAAGCAGTCAAGCCTCGCGACGCAAACTATGTGTTAATCGGCGGCAGCAACTAGCCCAGACTCCTTCTTCTTGGTCCCTGCGGCATCACTTAGTACCGGTCGTCTCGTTCAAAACGGACTTTGAAGAGCCATCGAGCTATGTTACCGGCGCTTCTCTATAGCCTGATTGTCGAGTTTGGTTTGCGGAAACGTCTCTAACCTCCGTACCAAAGCTCGAACGCCGCACAGTCTCGTATGTCCTCTAGGCAGCACGCGCATAGCTTGGATTCCAGCGTGAGCCAGATCGATACGATTCTGTCTCAAGCCACACGTAGGCAACCTCTGGATGAGACGTTTGTTTGTTGCTCTTGCTTCACCACCGTATTAGTCAAGTCTGGCAGCAATAAGCGGTTTTCCTTTCTTATTTCCATCTCATGATGCCCATCATCCCATGTAAATCTCTCTTTTGACATCTACAAAGACGGTCTTATTTGCATGGTCTGCGCTCTTTCATCTGATTATCATGCACTGGCTGCGCTATTATATGGCTTATAACACCATGCGAGAACGAATGAAGGTTGATACGTCGGTGCGCTTTATTTGTGCTTCTTGCTGGTGCTTGGGCCAATGAAAGTCCTGTGAGGGCGCACGACGAGTCAAAGAGACAAGCAGCTATCGTTCATTCTATCCGGAATGATGGATGACACGAAAGGAGAAGAGCGAGGCCTATCAAAGACACCGATGGAATACTCCCCGCCCTCAACAATAAGAGTCTCGACCAGAGGCATGAGACGCCGACACCAATACCAACGGTCTTCACAACGCAGATCGTTACAAGCACGATAACAGCATTCATTGGGCCGCCAGTCACATCAACCATGTCCACTACTCTCACGACCACCGTGACTACATCGGGTGGAGCAAAAGGCCAGGCGACAGAGACATTCACAGAAACATTGCCAGACGCACGGAAGCACACTGTCGCGACAGCGACATCCTCGTCCGAATTTTCAAATGCAAGCCAGATTCATCTGAAGATTTTGGACTCAATTCCGACTAGTCCGTCAGAAGAGGAATCGAGTCTGGACCAAGTCAGCACTATCACATCCGCGTTGACACAAGTCTCGAGGACTGTGGTCACTGCCGCGCTCACCATATTGGTGGACCAGTGCAACCACGGTCCTGTCCACCCTGACTGTCACACCGCCTGTGAGCACCACAACCTCACTGACAGTGACCATTTCTATGGGTAGCGATGGCTCAGTCAGTACATTGCTCCCACCAACAACAATGACCTCGTCGACGAGCTCGACGAGCACGACGACTACAACCACTGCGGCTACCGCCGCCTCCGACATTGATAGCGATGAGTCTTCTGACAGCTTCACACCGCAACTTGGCAGTGCAACCCTGGGCGGCATCAGCACCGCCGCTGTCTTTGCCGGCCTCGTCCTTCTCCTAGGTACCCTCTGCATCTGCCGTCGTTGCCGTCGCAGGAGACGACGATACGGCGATGTCGAGCGCGCCGCCGATAGCCTCCGCGGCAAGCTGCCACATTTGAAGAGCCGGTCCAGAAGGAACCCGTCCACATCCAGTGATTCCCGCAGCGCAAGTTCCGGGCTCAACGACAACCACGTACCCTCCGGCGTCGGCTCAAGCTTGACAGCATCGAGCGTAGCGCAAAATGTTCGTGAGACGTTGATGCAGCAGAGGAACTACGACCAACTGCAGACTTCGCGACCGAGGACATCCAGGAGTGCTGCAATCATTCCCCCGCCGCCACCGGAGCCGCTGTTACCACCACCGCCGCCTTGGTATAAGCAACGCTTGCTGGCCAACCCGATTACTGCGCCAATACAGCGTACACTTAGCGCGGACAGACGCCCTAAGCCGCGTCGTCCGATGGCATCGCCAATCCCACAGTCGCGATCGACCAGAGACGAGTCGCTCGACGGCGGCACAGCTGTGGACGATATTTCCGACGACAGCGTTGACAGCAAAATCATGAACCTTAACGACTTGAACGAGAACAGCTCAACTGAAGTGCAGTACCCAAGCCCAGTTGCCAGCTCGGAGATTCTTGCGCTTTACAGCCCCGCAATCATGTCTAGTACACGGAGCAGCTCGCTATGTTCGCGAGAGGTGTCTTGCGATAGTCCTACGTCTGGGCAAGTGAAGGTCTACTATGTGGGAGACGAGCGGAGGCAACATGGTTTGGCACCAACGTGGCTTAGCGAGGAGGATAGTAGTGATGAGTAGGATTTGCGCAAGCCTTTGGTTCGAAGGCCTCCAATAGCGAGGCCGCCTGTAACAGCAAGGCGGCCGGTAATGGCGAGGCGGCCTGTGCCAAGTGCTGAGGACAGGTACGAGAGGAGGGTGCGCTTTGGGTAAGTGCCTCCCAAGAGCATGAGTGGCGTTCGCAGAGACAATGCCGCACGATACCCGGCTTTCATGTAATTTACAGCACAACTAATCCATTAATACAAACGAAATTATCAACATGTTATAGGACACATTACATTAGAAGATTTCCAATCTGCGTGAAGCTGTCAGTCGTCGTAGTTACATCATCTCTCTCGCGCTCGACGACGGCGCGACTACGAGACGACGACGTCACAAAACCCATATCCTACCAAACGAGTTCATCTTGTCTCTTACGCAGCTGGTAAGCCAATCGCGAGTTCATAGTGTAGAAACATCGCGTGGCTTCACGGACAAGTGTCCATGAACAGCTACGCTTTTCTCAAATCCAAGTATGTTTCCGAGCGGGAGCAGCATTGATGCACATAAGATCCGCGCCGTCGTTTAACTGTATGCTACACTACTGGTTTGCGCCCACTCGACGATTTCATCCTGCACGAAACGGAAGATCACCGGCATAATTGGGGCCTTTATGTTGTGAATCAACCAGCAAACCTTCTGGTAGCAATTCTCATATCATCGAGTGGCATTGTGACAGCACCAAGAATATTAGCGCTCAATAGCCCTGACATTGCCGTGTCTCACTAGCGTTGATGGGCCACGAGGCTACAGCACCTTACACGTCTGAAGTGTTCATGCGCACATACGCCCGTCCCAGTGAATGACCACGGCTAGCCGGCACGTGGATTTCCAGACCACATTGCGGCTATAAAGCGGCTGTTCTTCACCATCCCGAACAGCTACCGAGAATATTGAAGTATGTCCAATGGACATTTCGTAGTATTCACATACACACGGATCGGGCGAAAATCCGTTCTAAAAGTCCCAAAAGCCCATAAGCCAGCCCGTAAGTGGACGTCACGCTCGCCCCCTCCTGGGCTCCTTGTAATCCAATGAACGCCTTGCCATGTCGAGTGAAGATGTGTATGCAGCCGAGTCTGGGTGATGCGCAGGTCCTCCATGTTGACCCCTTCAGCCCTCTCTTCTCCCCTCCTCGCGTCCTCGATCTCGAGGGATATCAATGGACCATGTGGTGGCGGACTTGGTGTCGAGCTCGGGCTTAGCGTGTCGCTCAAGCCTCTTTGTCCAGGTGAGCACGCCTTTTCGAGCACAGTTCAGTGCAGCAGTCATCACCTAGCCGTTCTCTCCGTGGCCCGGCCCATCACCTCAACCAGCTCGCTTCAAAGGCGATACTCTTTTCCTCACTTATCCTTGTAAAGATTCGGCTTCCACCCCTCCTTCACCTCCTTCTCCTGCGCGGCCTTCTCCTGCACCGGCCTCGCCTCAGCCTCGATCCGCTCGCGTGCCCGCAGCACCTTGCTCTGCAGGTAGAAGCTCCCGCCCTTTTTCGGATCGTTCGCGTCGAACAGCCGCTTGAAACGGTCCATGACCTCCTCCATGTCGGCTTGCCCGCCCTTGGGCGGCTTCACGTTGAGGATCTGTATGGCCTCTTGTAGCGTCATGCCGCTGGCGAGACTTGCGCGGCCGCCTGCGGACGTTCCGCCGTTCTTTTGCTGTGCGCGCTGGTAGGAGGACGAGGCGGAGGCTTGCTTGTAGGCTTCTGCGAAAGCGCGGCCGACGACACGTGTGCCGATCATCACGACTTGGGTTATTAGACGGTAGGCCTGTGCGCATGGGTTGTTAGCTTATGAAGGCTCATGGAGGACAGTACAGTTTCTCAGTGCTTCAAGAGGCCACTGGTATAGTCAAAGGATCGGGTGGGCTCACCATTGTGAAGATGTGAGGGAGTGGCCGGAGATACTGCGCAGCTAGCTACTTCTTTCCGTTCACACGCAATGACGCGGCGGAACGTGTCCTTATCTTCTCTCGGGAGAAAGACAAGGGGTCTCCAGTTTGACGTTCGAAGTGCTGCAATTGGGTGCAGAGCAGTGCTGAGGAGCAGGAGAGTGCTGTGTCTTGATGATGATGGTGACGGCGACAATGAAATTTTGCCGATGGCCGGGTCGCGCCGAGCATGGATTCGGGCTGCCGGGCATGCTTGCCTGCCAAAAGGGGGCCCGAGAAGCCTGATTCTGCCGCTGCGGCAAGCAAGTTGCAACAGCTCAGCTCCTGCAAAGGACAGCTTTGACCCCTGATGGACACTGCCAAACTTGTTGATGTCCAACTCAAACACCACTCTTTGACAGCTGACAGATGACACTCGCGCTATCCATATTCGACATCTAGTATTCACACTCTACAGATTATCACCAGCAGTGAACAAAACTCATCGCCAACCAGGCGCCCACAGCCTCCCATTCACGCGCCCACTCCGGGACCCACACTATCCTCCCTCGACACAACACAGCACAACACACCACAAGATGGCCCAACCCTACGGCTACGGCGCGCCCCAAGGCAATCATGCCTACGCGCCCGCGCCATCCGCCCAGTCTGCCCAAAACCTCCAGTTCTACCCCACCACCTATGGCGACGTCTCGGGCCATGCGACGCCCAACCAAGCAGCATCCTACGGCGGCTACGGCGGTGGCGGCGCGGCAGGTGTAGGAAGCAGCAGCGGCGCAAACTTCGGCTTCGGCCCTGCGCCAGGTGGTGTGTCGGGGCGGATGGGCGAGCAGGGAGGATTGAAGACGGGTTGGATCGCGGCGTTCTCGGCCGAGGGTTATGAGGGCGAGCCGCCGTTGTTGGAGGAATTGGACATCAACTTTGGGCATATACAGCAGAAGGTACGTGATCGTCCCTGTAGCGCGCATGCTGCTGAAAGGCTCGGCTAACAAAATCCCCCAGACAGTAGCAGTCCTCAACCCCTTCCGCCGCATCGACCAGCATATTATGGACGACAGCGACATCATCGGCCCGCTCCTCTTCCTGATCCTCTTCGGCTTCCTCCTCGCGCTCTCCGGCAAGCTGCACTTCGGCTACGTCTACGGACTCTCCATCTGCGGTTGCATCTCGCTGCACGTCATCATCAGCCTGATGACGCCCATCGACGACGACCCCTCCGACCCCACCGTCGCGTCGTCCGCGATTCCCCCGGGCGCCACGCCCTACGGCTCTAGCGGCGCGAACCCCAACGAGCTGTCCGCCACGCTGACGTGGAGCCGCAGCGCGAGCGTGCTGGGATACTGCCTGATTCCGCTGCTGGTGACGAGCGTCGTGGGTGTGTTTATGCCGATGGACATGCCACTGGGCATTGTGTTGACGAGCGCGGCGATTATGTGGAGCACGTATAGTGCGTCGGGCATGTTCTGTGCTGTGGGACGGTTGCGCAGTATGCGGGGACTGGTGGCGTATCCGCTGGCGTTGTTTTATGTGGGCTTTGGAATCATGAGCATCTTCTCGAGCAGGGGCAGTGGAAACATGGCAAAGATCGTAGCTGCGGCGGGACGAACATCGTAGCTTGGCTCTTCACAGTTCTGACTTGGTTGCATTAGGGCATGGCGATAATTGAAAGAACAGCATTCTTGATTATGTGGCTTGCACGCCGTCTAGAGAAGTCACCATTGAAAACAAACTTCCGAGAAGACCTTCTCGAACAGCCCAACATTGCGGTGCCATAAACGCCTTGAACAGTTCCTCCTGTATTATCATACTGGGGTCTCTCTGCCCGTGTGTCCTGTGTGTCGTCCTCTTTCGTGAGTTCTGTGAACAAATTCGTCCCTTCCTTGCTTGCTGTGGGGTATCCGCCTGTAAAGCAAATGTAGCCTCTTGCATGAGCTCTGAAAAACATCCCTCTTCCGATCCTTCCGTACTCCCACCCTTCCATTATTCCTTCAACCTCCTGTCTAGGGATTCAACTTTGAGGCCATTCAGTCATGGGAGTCCTGCCATGGGATAATCCAACCTTGGCACAATCCATCTGTGGGATAAACTTCCTGTAGGCATCTTCCTCCCTCAAATAGTGTCGTGTCCTTCCTACGACTCCTGCACGGCAGCCAACATGCCAAACTGGCCACCCGCACCCGCGAACACGATCTTGCGGTTGATCACGACACTGTTGTCGATGCGTGCAGGAACCGTTACCTCCTCCTCGGTCTCACCAATGCCGCACTGGTAGTTCGTGTTGAAGCCCCAGCTGTACACCTGCCCATCCTCAGAGACCACATACGAGGTTGCCGTGCCCACGTCAGCAGTCACGATCTTGGGCAAACCAGGCAGCTCGGTTGGGACAAAGAGCATAGCAGCCTTCTTGTTGTCGTCGTACAGGGTGTTGTCCTCACTGAGGCGCTCAGAGGCGATGCCCAGAGCATCGTTGTTGGCGCGACCAAAGATTAACGCCTTGCCCTCTTCCGTCACCACGATCGAGAGGTGCTCGCCGCCAGCCACGTCGACGATGCGGGTGTCGACCAATGCCTCAATCATCTTGGGCTCGAGCTGGCAGGCGTCGTCGCCGTCAGCGCTGGCCGAGTGGCCCAATTGACCGAAGTTGTTAAGGCCCCAGGACCAGACGTGGCCCTGGCTGTCAAGAGCGAAGCTGTGGTACGAGCCGCAGGCGATCTTGACGATGCGGACACCACGCTTGAAAGCGAGGCCACCGGCGCGCAAGGCCGAGGCCTTTGCGTCGCGTTCGACCACCCGGCGGCCGAGCTGATTTTGCTCAGGCGCGCCCCAGGTGAAGACCTTGCCCTTGTGGTCGAGAACCAGAACATGGTTCGAACCAGTAGCGATAGCAACAATCTTGGTGACGTCGGTCAAAATCATAGGCTTCATCGCCCTGTCGATGGTAGGAGTAAAGCCGAAATCGCCATCACCGCCCTGAAGTATGGTATTAGTGAGTGACTCCGAATGTAGGAATACACGAGGCTAGGCTTACGCGGAAATTGCCCCAGCCGTAAACGCGACCATCCTCGGTCAAAGCAAAAGAGGCGCTGTCAGAAGCGGCAATCTGCACGAACTTGGTGCCAGGGGCGACTCCGCTCGTGTTAATCTCGGTAGGGGTGCTCTCATGGGGGTTGAGACCGGAATCATCGTCAGAGTCGTCAGAGTCAGAGTCCTCAGCCTCGGGCGCGTCGGCATCGCGCAGACCACCCGACCATTCAAAGTTACGGCCGAGTGCGCCATTATCGTTGACACCCCAGCTGAGGATTTTGTTGTCCTTGGTCAGAGCGAGAGCGTGCATGCCTCCACAGGCCAGCTGGACCACGCCGACGCTGGGAGCAGAGAGGAGAGGGTTCTTGCGAGGACGCTTAACGTCGATGGGGCTCTTGCCGTTGATTTTGCGCGCACCCAGGCCGAGCTCACCCGCGCTGCCCTCGCCGAAGACGAAGACGTCGAGCGCGTCGGTGGGGGCGAAGTTGATCTGGACACCGATCTTGATCTTCATGATGGGGTCGATGGTCGCCTTGGGCGCAGCAACTTTCTTGGGAACAGCGAGCTTTCGCTCCTTGGGAGCGGGAGCACCTTCGCTCTCCTCCGAAGCCTTGCGCTTCGAGGATTTGTCGAGTTCGGCCTTAGTAACGATCTTGGACTTGGAAGCAGTTTTGGATTTGGCAGCAGTCTTGGGCGCTGACATTTTTGCCTTAGTGGCGACGAGCTTCGCAGCCGTGGTCTCGGGCTTTGAGGCAGTCTTGGCCCGGGTCTTCTTGACCTTTGGCTCGTTCTCTTTGTCGTCTTCGTCATTTTGGTGCGCTCTCTTCTTGGAGATATTGGCGCGCTTGCTAGTGTTCTTTACAGCGGACTCGGTGACGGTGTTCTTCTTGGAAGCTGCAACGGCTTTCATGATGGGGCGGGCAGCGGTAGGCTTCTTGGCGGTAGTGGAAGTGGAGGTGTTCGAGCTGGAAGCGGCCGAGTTCTTGGAAGCAGCCGATTTGGCGGTAGTGGAGATAGAAGTGGTTGAAGTGACCGACTCGGCGTCGGGCGACTCCTTAGAAGCGGTCGACTTGGAGATAGGTTTGGGAGAGAGCTTTCTGAGGGTAGACTTTGCGGTGGCGGCGATCTTTTTGATGGCCGTCTTTGCAGACATGGTCTTGGCGACAGCCTCATCGGAAGAAATTTTCGCAGCGCGGCTTCTAGAAGGCCTGGTTGCGACGGGCGCGTCGGCGGATACCTTCTGGGGAGGCATCGTGACGAGACGCGTGGGGTTGTGTGGTATGTGGGGTTTCTTGAGTGGATTTGGGGTCAATTGGTCGATGAAGACTGGGTGCAGAATGCCGAATGGATTGGTGCGATCGCGAGATTCAAAAGCGCGTTGGAATTCAGTCAGAAATTGCTGTGAGGCGGTGATTGAACTTTTCGAGTCTTAGAAAGCGCGTTGTTTACCTTCGAGGTTTGGACAGAAGCTACCGCGCGCAATAATTATATTGGGGGCTATGAGATCAGCTGCCAGGGTCCGGGCTGCAGGGGTGTGAGTGGGAATGGGTGGGTACTGTACCTGGCATGAGTCCGTGCGCTGGCAGCTCCGCCTAGACTGCAACGTCGACGGGTTCCAACGTTGCCTTACCTCCGTACTGTGACTTGTTCAGCCTCATCGAACATTCGGGGCTGCCATGATTCAGGACTTGAGCACATAGTAGCCGACTCCGCAATTGTCTGCTGCATGGGCAACAGCATTCACAATGCTATTCTGCCTCACCAAACTTCGCCGACGAGGCCCTTATGAGTCGGCGAGCTTCAGTCTTGCCAACTGAAGCCATGATCACCGACTGATTCCATGCCAGGCTTCTTCGTTCGGAACTGTGTTGACGGCTGCTTGGTCAACTCCCTATCCATATCTGTTTGGGCGTACTGAGTGATGGGAAAGCAGAGGTTGAGAAGCTGGCTCTCGACATAGCAGCAACGCATTATTCCGAATCCCCGGACTCAGAAGCTTATGTGGGGCCTTTCTTCGCATGCTGCAAGATGTCATTGGGCCAACTTAGAAACCAAAGATGCTTTTATGCAGGCGAGCTGCCGCTTAAAGAGATGGTAGACTTTGGTCTGGTACGCGGAAGGGCACAGGCTTGAATACGTTAGGCGCATCATTCCAAAGTCGGGGGTTTGTCTCCGTCTTCTCTCCTCGTGCGTGCGCTGGCAACTCAGGACACATGTCGATGGGATTGGTAGTTTGAGGTCTAGGTGTGAGACAGTCTGGCATTGAAACGGTGTGCGCGCAGGGAGTCTTGCTTCGCGGACGAATTACACTTTACCCGCGCAGTTGTTCAAACCATACCTTACCAAGCCAGTAACCTTGCAACTGATTCGAGTAGGTTTCGTTTGAAGGCCGAATACACCTCGAAGTAGCAATATTACGGCGTCCCTCCTAGTGTTTAAACAATAGCTTCTGCCATCATTTCTGTCCTCATAGCCGTGGATTCCTCGCCGACATCTTTGTGACTTACCTATAGCTCACGATGGCGATAGCTGTGACAATTGACTCCGAGGACGAGTATCCACACAATTCGGTGAATGAGAATTCCTTGCTACTACACCGAGCAGCTGATGAGGCCAAATCGCCAGCACCAAGACGTCGCAACGTGTTGTTGAGTGTGGCCATTATTCTGATAAATGCTACGCTTTCACTATGCGGGCTGCTACAAGTCCTCCCATTGAATCAGGTTCTCGAAAGCAATATTTGCGCCCAGTTGCATTTAGAAGATCATGTGGGCAGTCTCTGTGGGGATAACACCGCTGTGCAAGCCGAGCTCGCGATGCTCCGAGGCTGCCATGTCATGGTCAGCCTCATTCCAGGTGAGTTCTAGGGGTTCTAGGTCATTTGAGTTATATGTAATCTGACCCTGGATCTACCTTTCAGGGCTACTACTCGCTGTTCCGTACAGTCTCATGGCGGAGAGATACGGACGCAAGACAATATTGTGCCTGGCTATCCTAGGACTGGCCTTGGGTCATATATTCTTTGCTATTGTGTGTGAGTGTTACCCTCTTACTTACACCACTTTATGAACTCGGCTTGACGACTCTAAAGGTGGATACTAACTTCTGCCAGGCTGGTGGTCACATGTCTTCCCGATCCGATTGGTGTGGATGTCTCCCGTTTTCCACTTAATTGGCGGTGGAGGGACCGTCCTCAACTCCACTGTGTTCTCAATCCTATCTGATCTTCTGCCTGATGACTACAGGTTAGCTCCTAGTTTTTGACTGTATATCGTGGCTTCTTAGCTTTGCTGCTGAATCTGCTTTGTCAATGTTTGTCGAGAAGGCTGCAGGCTAATAAGCGATGTTTGCAGGGCTACTGGCTTCTTCAGTCTTGGAGCCACCTCGCTCGTCTTTGAGCTGATCGGCAGTTCCTCGATTCCCTTTCTGATGGAATTAAATCCATGGCTGCCGATTCTCACTGGCCTCTGTCTGTATATTCCGATTCTGATCTGCGCCTCCGGCTTGCCAGCGGTGCTAGGCGTGGCCGATCAGCCAGAATCTATCTCTTCGCAGCCACAAGTCCAGAACTGCGCCATACACTGCAACTATAGCCATAGTCACAAAATTTTGGGCAACTTTGCAGGGCAAAGACTGCAGCAGCGCGATTTTGTGCCTACAAGCAGTGCACGCTTGTCGAAACGGTGGTCGAGGTTCCTCTGGGTTGTCCGTGATAACTCATTCTTATCTACTTTATTTTCCACATTCCTGATCACCGTACTTGCGAATTCAGCGCAAGAGACGCTCCTACAGTTTGCAAGGAAGAGATTTGGATGGTCCTGGTCTCAGGTGAGTTGTGGCCCCCAGCTGGCCTTGCAATCTTTCTGCTGTATCTGAGAAGACACAAACACATGTCAGGATTCCTTCAGTGATCTATCCCTGCTCTCTTGCTGCCTGGTGAATATGATTCTGATCAACTTTGATTTATGTAATTCTTCAGACGGGCTGGATAGTATTCTTACAATCCGGACTCGCTCTGGCGCTTCTTGCGGTGCTCTTACCAGCTATGAACTACATGCTTCAGACACTGCTCCTCCTGAAGCCAGCAACAAGAGATCTTTCGGTCGCACGCATCAGCTGCGCTTTTCTATTGGCCGGCAACCTCGTTACTGCTCTCGCTTCTACAGATGCAATCATGCTGTTAGGTAAGTGCCTGCACTCCGACTCTGGCTCAAAGATGCGTCAGGCCTTGCAAGCATATCTTTGCTTTATTCGGGAGAGTTACAAGGTTCTGATTTCTCTGTCGAGAACTAGGTATATCAATATGGTCTCTCGGCTCTGGCTTTACTCTCGTCCTGCGCAGTCTGATTGCACAACTAGTCGAGCCTCACCATCGCAGTACGGCTCTCACAGCGGCCGCCATGCTTGGTACCATTGGAACTGCCATTGGTGGACCTTCGTTCGCATTATTTTTTCGAATTGGACTGAGTCTTTCGGCAGGGGTAAATGGTGGAAATGACATGCACTGGGTAGGACTCCCCTTTGCGGTCGCCGCCCTCTTACTTTTCATTACTTTGCTCGTACTTTTGAGGGCTAGAATTGTATAAAATCTCAGAAGTTGTGCCGCAAAATGACGGATAGTGTAGAACATATTGGAACAAGACCTGCTTTCCGTTTCTCAAATATGAAAAAGAGAACTGAATACCTTTCAGGCGGGATTGAGCCTTGGTGGACCTCGGACGATCATGAAGTACGAAACTTTGTACTCGCCCTCACTTTTGCAAACTAGAAGTGACAATGACGATTTAGACCTCGAAAATTGCGGACTAAAGCCGACTATCAAGTCTGCTAGTGAGACTGTGAGATAGAGACTGACTCGTTGCGCTCACTGTTTTGTATCAATATTTTAGAATGAGGAAGGACTATATTCCGACATCACTTGCATGATGTGGCTCAGATTACGTGTCGTAAATCAAAATGGCATGTATGTTCAAGCAATAGCCATTCTTCACTGGTGCTATCTCAATCTCTCACTCATGGAGGCATCGGGCAGTGCTGAGTCTATTAAACAGCCTCGGTATGTACGACGTAAAGCCTTAAATGGAGCCTAGAACTATTTATTCCCCATGAAACCAAAAGTCCAGGGAACAGCCACGATGTTTGCAATTAACCCAACGCTATTCGTCGGTTACTGATTCAAGACCTGTTTGCCAAATTACCTTCCAAGTTCGTCCCGGCTATAGGCTCCACTTACCAGGTGTTTCTGAACCTCGGAGCATTTACACCCCTTTTACATACAGCCTTGCTTGCCGCAAAAGTCCACCGATTCGGCTTTGCCCGTGATCTGTCACTTTGAAAGTGGAAGGGTTGAGAACATGGGGAACAAACCAGTACTGGGCATGACTTCGTTTGGCTTCTTGTCCGAGAGTCTGGGGATGGCATATCATATAAGATAGCCTCGTGTCGTGATTTCTTCAGTCCACTGAATTCCACATCTTATCCACATCTCCAGAGGCACTATTCACTCTTTACAAGCCTTTACTCATTCTTTTCCCTGTTTTTAGACTTCGAGACCATATTTGCACCATGTACTCTGCTAAGGTCTTTTCCATTTGGTCCGCTGTGGCCTTGCTCGCCAACGCATTGGACGAGACGACATACCCTTTCCAGGCCCCTACCGATACAGACGTTCGCTCGCCTTGTCCTGGACTCAACGCTGCCGCGAATCATGGACTTCTTCCGCGTGATGGAAAGAACATCGATCTCCCGTCACTCGCGGCCGCCTTGTACGAGGCCTATCACTTGGACAACGCTGCCAGCATATACGTTGGTAGCATAGGGATCAAGGCGTCCACCACTGGGAATGCTTCTACATTCAACCTCGACGATCTGGCTCAACACTCTCCGCAAGTGCTCGAGCACGATGGGTCCATGAGTCGCAACGATTCATACTGGGGTGATAACAACTCCTTCAACGAGCAGCCGTGGGCTAGGACACTCGCAAACTGGGGAGACAACGAGACCATTACTGTAAGTAACCGATTCTATTTGAGCCTTAGACGTGGAATCTTGACTAATAAAATCTGGGTGACAGTTTGCTGTTGCTGCAGCGGAAAGGACAGCTCGTGCTGCATACGGCCTGGCCACCAACCCTGAGTTCAATAACACATTTGGCACTACGCCGTCGATGCTGGAGTACTCGTTGATTCTCTCCGCATTTGGTGACCCAACTGAGGGCAATGGCAACGCGACATTTATTAAGTACTTGATTGAGAACGAGAGGTTACCTATCGAGCTAGGCTACCAACCACCTACCTCAAACATCACAATCACTTCGGCTTTAACAATGTCAGCCCAGATCGGAGCCTTGCTCTAAAGACTCTAGATTGTCTATCTATATGGGCACCTGTTGTAGATATTCATATAATGATTGGTCAAGAGACCTCACCTCACATAATCATCCTTGCGAGGCTGCTGAGCTCGATTGCATTGCAGGGGAGAACTCAGAATGTGCAAAACGTATCAGACAGGGCTTGTAATTAGTCTGTCAGTCTCGTACCTCTGACATCGAAAGCCGATGTGATGACTGTCTCAAGTGGTGTTCTTTCCTTTAGTTTGAAGAGCCTCGTACATATGTGCAGACGTATTGGTAACCCACAAAATTGTACAATTATTGTATTATCTTCCACACATCTCACCCAGAAGTGCGCCGAGGAGGTCGTTGATTATCGAATTTTCCTTTTGCTGTCGAATCACCGGGTAACATTAAATGGCGTCAAACGTGATAACCAGGCCTGTGGCTTTCTTTCCACTCCGTAGCATCCACGGTGGATGCATTACCGCCCTGATGGTCTTTCCAGTCCAAGGCTTCCGACGATGATAAGGCTTGGTCTTTCGTCGTGAGTATTTCTTCGGTGTCATTGTCGGCACGCCCTTGAATCGGATAGTCATCGAGACTGCCCAGCCTGTAAACGTCCACCTGCTGGGCTCGAGCGGAGCCAATGGTTTGTGGATATTGCCTACGCTCGCTCTTGTCTTGCAGACCATTTCCGTACTGCCCGTCCGTGGTCGTGATACCCATACGGTGGAGCATGAGTTTGAAAAGAGGTCTGGTGCACGCCAGACAGCCCGCGGTTATGGCCAGGCCGGCCTCTACTGTCGACCAGACTGCGATTCCACTCGTGGCGTCTAGACGGCGTCTTAGCAACGGACACATGTATGTGTAGGATAATGGCTAACTTACAAAGAAAGTCCGGGTCACGGAAGGTGTGCACGTATGCAAGCCTCACGACGACGCCGCCGCTCGCAATGCAGCCCATGGTCAGCAGCGGTATGGTAGCCACCTTCGTACGACGAGCCATGTGCAGATTCTTGACAATGGCAATGGGCAACAAAGCGAAAGTGAAATCGCATAGAATCGTCATCGCCGAGTACATGTACGTCAGGGAGATAATGATTTCGACAGAGATGCAGCTGCCACTGGTAGGTGTCCTGGCCCAGAAGTACGAAATAGGCCGGCATTGGAGCATAGTGGTGAAGAAAAAGATGAGGCCTGCGATGGTGCTGAGTATCATGTTCGCGTAAATGATCCAAACGTAGGTGCGTTGGCCGTTGATGATGCGTAGCAGGAATATGCCGATGGATAGCTTGGACAGAATCATAGTCCAGCAGTAGCCGAGATAACAGAAGAACCAGAACTGTGTCCTCGACGGTTAGCACTCATCGACCATCGGACGGAGGAGAAGTAGTCGCTCAAGTACCTCCATAGCCCGTTTCGTATCGGATGCACTCAAGTCTGCATAGTGCCGCCCAGTCCCATATTTAACTCCAGCGAGAACACAGGCTGCGTAAAATATGAAAGCTATGGTGCCTGCAGTCATGAGCCAGTCGTCTGAGCCGAAGGACTTAATCATGCTTGTTCGAACATAGGCGCGCAGCAAGAAGGCTATCAATGCTAGTCCGAGGAATGTGATAGCAACGCCTCGTACAATGGGTCCCTGGTCGTCGGTTGGGTTTGGATTCGAGACCGTGGAGGCCATAGCTGGCGATATTTGTGCTCGTTCGGTGACTTCTTTGTGAGGATGCAATATTCGTGTCGACCGGCACCTTGGTGGGCGCCACAAATTCTTTGCCCAGACCGTCAAGGCTCGTTGTAAGGACGAAGGGAGGCGCTCTTTGGTAGGACTGAATACGTTCGTGTCGCGACGCAGATCAACAGCAAGCAGGTCCTTGAAAAGAAGTATGCCCGGTGGGCTCTCGGATATATTTGAGGAGAGTGCATAGAGCCATGTACTGGGGGTCGACTGCTTATGCAGCTTTCAAACGCTTGCTCCATCGAGCATACAGCTCCGGAATGCCTTCTGAGCTGCAATTCAGTGGCCCTACCAATTTATGAGAGCAAGGTTCAGTAAAACAGGGACAACATGGACCAAGAGGTTGAACCTGGAAGGAAGCTAGCTGGAAGCGGCACATGAACCCCCTTAGCTGAGCTTGTCATCTAGGCGATTTCGAGACTTGGGCGATCACCGCACTACGCGGGAGCAATGAGCAGCTTCCCTTAGACTGTCAGGGTTGGGCATGATAGTGACATTTTACAATACCATTGTCACACACCCGAACAGCATGGCTTACACATTCACAGCGGCAGATCTTCCAGTGTGCGACTGAACGACATTTGTGTGCAGCGATGAGGATTTTGTGGCAAGACCGAGGCCAGAAATGGCCTGTCAGTACTCATCATCATTGAAAATCTTTCGTTGACAGGTGATCCCACGAGCTTGGACACTGGATGCATATGTATATGCCCCCTGAACATGAGCGGACTGGTCCGTCTCGACCCGAGCTTTGATGAGGCTCCTGGTGAGCCGATTGGACCTGAAGACAATAGGTACGTAATTCACGAATTACAGCACCGCTTTTCATCGTCGAAGTGGAAAGCACGGGCCACGACAAGGGTTCGAAGGGAGATTGTCCAAAGTACGCAAGTATTTTTCCAATTTCAGCATTTTCCAATAAAAATACGTTTAAAAGTAAAGTATAAAAGTAAAAAAAAAACATAAAAGTCTTCTATACGTTGAACTTTTCACTTGTTTATATTATAATTTTTGGCGAAGTTGTTGTGCTTACCAAGGCTACACCCTAGTCGAAGAGAAAGGGTTTCTTGGATGGCCCGTGCTTTCCACTTTTACGATGAAAAGCGGTATTACGAAGCTGCAGCGCTGCGGAGGGGAGACAGCAGACTACCCTGTAGTCCCTGCAAGAATGTAATGCTTACAAAGTCCTGGTGGATAAGATTCACTACGGCACTATCCAATCATTGCACAGTTGGGCCTCTAAGAAACTTCTTGATTGGGCAGAAGACGAGTGGATATCTATCCACAGTACTTGGCTATCAGACATTCTTTCAGGGATCACAATAGAACCCTTGAACGTTTGTCTAGCGTGGACTTTCAGGCAGCACGGTAAGGGCTACATCGAGCCAGACCTGGTAGGCTAAGCTTTTCAATGTCACCTTTCACGCTTTTCGCAGGCTTTCACTGCTATCGATGTGCAATTCCTGCCTGCGATTAGCTTTTTGGCGTGTTTTAAGGTAAGTAAGTAAGTAGACACTATTTAGAGACAAAAGCAAAGCCCACCCGTTGGTCCAAATAAGCTCTGAAAAGTCACAAAAAAGTAGTGCAGCTACAAACGTTCAGGGATCGTATTGTACAGTGTACAGTCCCAGCCCATTTGCACTCCGCTGAGCCGCCGGAGGATCCCGCCTCGCTGGATCTCGATGTCAGGGCATCCTAGATGGTGAACAACCAGAACACTGGAGAAGTCATCAAGTTCACTGTGATGCAAATGAGTTTTACCTTCTTCTCGCGACTAGACTGCCTTGGCAAACAATGCTGAATTTAAGAAGGCCAGCTGTCAGAACCCTCGCTCCCACATAGTAAAACACCGCCACGCAAGCATCCCCCGACCATGAGACTGAAGTGATCATAGTCCTACACAAAACTTGTGGATCGAGCAAAGAAGCTTTCGCGGGCCCGTGGAAATTCTTTATTATGGGAATTGTGCTGCAATAACTCTTGAGACATCACATCGATAGTGACCGAAGATCACCCACAATATCATTTCGTCTTCCAGACTGAGTATTGATTTTCCGGGGTTCGTGTGAGCAGCAGGGGATTCTGACAGCACGCTCAGACGCTGCACGTCTCCTTTGGGAGCTATTTCCGACCAGCATAACGTGAGGCCCCGGCCCCGGCCCCTGTGAGCTGCTCGGGGCTACGTCCCGAATGATCGACGCCGATATCCGTGAAAGCGCTAGGCTTCCCTTGCCTGAACGAGCTCAGCGAATTGGAGCGCATCTTTCCATGACTGCGTGACTACTAATGTACTTAAAAACCATTCTACACGGCGAGACTTGGGTAAGCACACTGAATATGCTATTTTGACTTCTGAGTCAATGTGACAATACAAAGTATTGAGACGGACTTCTGCCGAGGCTCTCAACGTCCCGGACCCGACGCTCGGTGGACAGTGCCAAATTCATTAGAAGATCTTCCCTACACATATCTGTCGATGGAAAAGAGGATGCTGCCCGAAGAGCATCCGTTCAAAGGCTAGTGCAGGGGCTTAACGGTTCCACCTCGCACGTCAAGCCTGATCCTACCCTAACTAAATCTCCATCAGTATGCGATCCTCAGAGCTGACACAGAAACCCAAGTCCGTACAATTTCCAGTCCCTCGGGTGGATGACACGTCGTATTGTCCCACAACCCACTCATACAATGCAACCTTAGGGCACAACCTCGGGGGCCAAGTCTCGCTGAGCATCGTTTCGGATTCTTTCGGCAGATCTACTGGCACTTGGCTTCTGCCATCCCAATCCCAAGGTCGGACATCACTGGAAACACTCCAAGATAATACGTGCGAAGACTATGTGTTGTGCGTTGTGGTATTCCGAAGTCTATATGCCATCGGGTCGCATAGCGTAGCCAGGCAAAATTTAGGGAAAAGTCATTACCAAAAACGCATTTCACAAATCTCCCTCAGTGGAAAATTGCTTTGAATACCGCCTTTCGGGTTGGAACACCTCCGGGATCAACATTATTCAACATTCACTGCCAAATCCCCAACAAGCAAAGAGAAATGAAGACCCTAGTGGCGCATACTAAGCCAGGCCTAATCAGGGGAACAGGCCGGAGAGAGTGACAGTGCATCAAACCACTGCAGCGGTGCAGGCCTTTTAACTTTCTGGTGGGCGGGTGATCATATTCCGTACTTAGTCTTGTGACTAAACTACCCCAGGCCGGCGGGCCGAAACAGTAGGCATATCAGACCAGTCTATAAGACGCATCAAGCGATTTTGCGCCGCACTGCAAACAGTCTTATGCGGACGGGCCGAACACTTGCGGGGCCTCCTCAACGCCTGCTACCAGTGTCTCCACTTTGCTAGAGAAGAGTCCAGCGGAGAATAGTTGAGCGGAAGTCCTTCCTTCTCCCCGCTGTTCTAGCCCAGGAACGATGTCAGAAGGTCGGCGAATGATATTGAGGGCCTCGGCAATGTTATGGGGCTGCCAATCGAAGCCTGAGGTGAAGAGGGGATTCGCGTCGGCGTGAGAATCCTGGCTTCCATAATAATTCAATTTTCACATAAGATGCTAACAGTGGATACTCATGTAACTCGAAATTCCCGAGAGCCTGCTGTTTACTTGGCCCCGGATGTCGTTGTGCCCAGTAACTGCTGCCCCCGCGGCGCTGAAGCCACCTGGGCACGCTGCAGTCTTATGGATCGTGTTGAGAAACAGCAAACACAAAATCCACGAGACCTCTTGTGTCGCACAGGCTCTGCAGAACTTACACACTCGCACAAAGAGATGGCACATTAGGTTCACAAAAGAAGTTTAAGAACAACGAGCAGCTGCGCCTTGAGCGAAGGTTCGTGGTGTGCATGTATACAAAGCGCAATCCGAAGGAATGACTGGACATATGATAGTTGCTGGAAAAGCCCACCTATCCAGACTTATACCCAGGTAAGCAGCGAAGTCTGCCTGTAGGAAAGAATGCTGAGAAATCTACTCCAACCCCAGTATCGTCCATAAGCCATCAAAGCTCACCTCCGAATGTCGCAAACCTGAACCAACGTGCTGTCGCAGAACCGCCTTCACAACCGGCTTTGCAGATGGAACTTCTCGATGATTTCGTGCAAGGTCCTGGCTCTGCCCTTAGCACTGGCGTATATGCTCATAAGCCAGTTTCCTCCGCAGTATTGTGCAGAGTCGCCGGGACACGGTGTATTGCATGCACTGACTGTGTTGTTGGCCGCTTTAGGTGATATCGCATTGCCACAGAAACTACGTAATGTCAGCCTCTTGACGCCTGAAATGATGGAATTGGGCATCAAGCGATCAAACATCAAGGCGACAAATTGATCGACATGTCCGGCATAGTCTTCGCACAGAAGAGTTATATGCAAAAGATCAAACACACTTCGCAGAGGGTAGGGAGGATTTGTGTACCATTCAATGCCATACTCCGTCCCAAAGTACGTATATTCTGTGCAGAAGCTCGCACAGGCTGCGGTGGTCATGCTCGTGTCGTCCAGCAACATTGGTCCGTCAAGCGTTCGCGGAGCACCGGGGGTCTCGCCCACGTCACTGAAACATCCCAGGAAGGTCGACTCGTTCGTAGGAGAAGATGGCGTTGGAGGTGGAAAAAGAGGACGAGGAGGCGCACTCTTCGCATTTGGATTGATATACAAGCTGAGCTGAGTGGGGCCGCCGCAGATTTCAGTGCTGTCGCCTGCGCACGATAGATAGCAATCCTCAGGGCCTGTGGTATTTGAATGGGGGTTGATGGTGTCCCCACAGTAGCACTCGGAAGTGTTCTCAACGCCAAAGAAGTAGTTTCCAGAGCAGAAATCTGCACAGGTCTGCAGTGTCAAATTGTCTGAGACTCGCCTTGTACCATTCAATGTGCGAGGTGGGTAAAGCCGAGGCTCGGTCTGACAGCCTACGAAGCTGTAATTGGAGACAGGTTGACGGTACTTGGACTCGCAGGAGACATTATTTGCAGGAAGCACGGCAAAGTTGTCGGAACGAAGGGTGTAGCCCGGCTGTACAATGATCTGACAGTTGATCGCCTAGATACCATCGGTCTTGGGCACGAATGTTCCGGATTTGACAGTCCAGTTGGATACCAGAGATTCGTAGAAATTTAGGACCGTGATGGAGGGCGGCGAAGGCAGGAAAGGGGCCACGGACGAGGCAGCGCATGTATATAGCCAGCCATTGCCGGTAGTCAAGAGGGCCAGGCTAAGGTTGTATGGAACGTAGGCCGCGATGCTGATGTATTGACCAAGGTGAGCAATACCGGATTCTGTCGCAGACGAGGGTTGGGACAAGAAGAGAGATCTGGTGCCTGGCGCGTTTCCTCCTGTGACGTTGTCGTAGCCGAAATCCGAAGCAATACCAGCCGTCAAACCCTGACTTGGGAGGAGTGCCCACGGCGTTGAATCATTGTCCTCGAAATCACCGTTGGAGATGAAGTCTGCTCAGGCTCGATCAGCAAATGCCTTTACACCAAGGGAAGTGCTGAGAGAGAGCCACACACTGCAGCCCTGTTGTGCCAGCACGGCGATGGGCAATCCCAGAACGCAGAGGATGGCTGTAAACATCCGCATTCCCTTTTCGGGTTGGAGTATCCGAAGCCGGGCGGCGGTGTGTATAATGGAGGAATGATCAAGACACGAAAAAAACAGGCTGATGTGACGACGACACGAGGCGGGACCACTGATATGCAAGCTAGGTGCAGGTGCGTGCTGATGCTGAATATGGATAGGTATAGACAACAGTGTCTTGCGAGTTGGGCCTGATTATGAATTACAGATATATGTTGTCCCAAGCTCCAATCAGCGAGACCTGCTCAGTCGCTGCCTCTCTCAGAGAGTTGGCAGTGTCGCCCGGGGACTATTTGGCAGGCGCAGCACATTTACATGACCAAACTAACGAGGAGACGCAACGTCGTACAAAATTCGATCCATTAATTTTGCGAGGCCGTGTGAAGTTGCTCAGACTGGACAATCGAACGGTCCTCTCCTGTCGCTAGACCGACAGCATTGCCATCTATCCAAGCGAACCATGCTATACCACTTGGAAGCCACAAACGCCGATACACGAGGGACAAAGGCCATTTCCGACTCGTAGTTGCGAAAACTTGTCCAATAAGAGTGCCTGAAATTATGGACAACGAGGATAGAGACAGAGGAAAGTCCGTCAAGTCCCATGGACCGAGATATTCTATAACGAGATGATACACGTATTCTTCGACGATCTAGATATAGTTCTGTTGTCTCCGGAGTGACAAAGTCAATATAATCGTCTTGCTGCTCTAGATAATAGGATACCCTTAGTCAGCCTTTTCATCAGCCTCGTGTCCACGCATCTCCGCCCCATGATTTCACCAAAAGCTCTAAACCCCGCTCAGCACACATCCAGAGTATGGCTCAACCACGTAGAACAATCGAGGACTTCGATCTCGAGCGTAGGGACCGGAAAACTAATTACCCTCAAGAGTACACTTTCTTCGTTCCCTTTGTCAGTCCCATGGAAGACACTGTAGACGACTGGCAATACCTCAAAATCGAAGACCCGAGCGCAAGCACTGATGTCCTCATCGCCGGCGTAACGATTCGCCTGAAAAACCCTTGGGGTTTTCACCAGTACGCCATTCAAAACGGCAGGAAAGCGCACGTAGTGTTCACAGCAGACCTCCGTGAGGATGGCGCCCTGTTCCGACGCCTCACGGATATGCGTCTCTGGGAGATGGTCGTCGCTGACTGGTTGACTGCAGGCACCAGACTCGCTGAGATATGTCGGCTTCTCTATCATCATCAACCAGGATGTGCTTGAAACTATGCAGAAAGAATGGTTTCACCAGCTGGCCCAAGGTCATAAGCCCTTTGGTACTAAGGCGCAGAGCATGCTGACGGTGACGCCTGCTAATTCGATCACATGGGAATAGCAACTTTTTCGTACCTACTGGCACCCATATTGCCGAGAGCTTGTCGACTACTGTGAGGCCTCTGACGCTTGAGAAAGGCCACATTATTCGGAGGGCGGACGGCGGGGATCTCATGGTGCTCGAGTTCAAGAATGGAGACAAGGGCCAAGAGAACTATAGGGAGAGCGTTGTCCGCCAACTCCTACCGATGACCACGCACAATGTGCAGCAGAAGCAGTTGAGGCAGAGTGAAGGCCAAGAATGGGAGAACATTGTGTTTATTCCATCCGGTATGCGTCCTGGTAGTGTGACCCGTTCTGGCGAGAGCTCCGCCAACACCTAGCACCACCTAGCACCAACAGTGAGCCACTTGGCATCGGTCTCTATGCAGAACACAAACTTGAACCTTTGAAAAACAATGATTCACGATTGAAAGATATCGAGACCCTTGCGAATCGTGATGTATAGTAAAACTTGTGTGTGAAGTAGACCAGCTCGTTTCCCCTGGTGCCGTGGACGAGGTTGCGTATAGCGGCTGCTCGGAACATACAGATCTGAAGAATAGAACGCATAATCATTGAGAGACGACCTATCACTCAATGTGCCACGTTGTAACTCATAAAAGAGATGCTGATGTGTCTTGAAGCTAGCTCGCGATATCGTTGCCTGGCAGTTTGCTGACGAGGCAGGTGTGATTTGTGTACAGAGATGTGTCACAAGAACACGCGTTCTTCTTTGAATAGGTGCCTAGTAGTAGAAGGATGTAATTTGCCAAAGTGTCATGATCAAATGTGCAAATATAAGTCCGAGGCTTTTCGCCTTGTTCGAGGCGAAATTGAAGAAGGCATGACCGCCCAATTTGGTCAACTGATGCTCTCACTCTCATTATATGCAAACCCCTGCCATTCAAGGCTTCGATGACGTCGGATCCTGCCGCAATTGCAGTGCAGAGTGCATTTACAGGCGGTCAGTACCCACATCTCCCCGCGTTTCAGGGTCCAGGGCAGCTGGCCCAGGTCTCGTGGGCCCTGTCTGGTGGCTCGCTTTGTACTCCAAATATTGAGGGGTCATCTTGAATTGCGCATCAACGACAAGACAACTTCATCCTACATCCACTACTCGTACCTGAGTAACAAAAACACCTTATTCCAGTCACTCTCGCGCATTTTCATACTGACAGAAACAGTCTGTTCTCTACGTGTCCCTAGACCGTGCGGCGACATCACTGTGACAAGAGTCAATATGCTCGATATACTCGCCCATCTCCTATCGTGCGTCGTCTCCCCCACGACTCGCGATAACGCCCCACCATGATGACTTCAGTTTCACGATTACTTCTCTTTGCGCCAGCACCCATCGCCGGTGTAAAGGATTGCAACCATGGCTAACACGCTCGCAGCTCGATCGCATCCTTCCTCTTCCCACTTTTCGCCTCCTACAAAGCCCTAAAGACTTCCGACCCTGCCCAGCTGACACCATGGCTGATGTACTGGGTCGTCCTTGCATGCGCTCTACTCGTTGAGAGCTGGACATTGTGGTTCCTTGTCTGGTACGTCCAAACCGCCTCCATACTTCCCCACGCAAGAGATCAAGCCTGTCTAATACTCTGCATTGCAGGATTCCACTCTACCCCTACGTCCGCCTCCTGTTCCTCCTCTACCTCGTCCTTCCGCAGACCCAAGGCGCCCAGATCATTTACACCACCTACGTACACCCCTATCTCGAGGACAATGAGTCCCAAATCGAAGACCTCATCGCTACAACCCACGATAAGATGAAGGCCGCCGGCATGGCCTACCTAAAGAAAGCCATCGAGCTGCTCCGCACACAGGTGCTCGGTCTGGCGCCGTCGCCGCAAGCCGCACAGACCGAAGCTAACAGCATTCCCGCTTCTCAGCGCCCACGCAGCTATACCCAGGCTTTGCTGGACAGGTTCCAGTTACCTGCGGCGAGGTGGCTGCCGCAAGGGAGTAACGGAGCTGTTGGTGCCGATTTCTACAACTTCCTCACGATTGCCGTCAACGCGGCGACCGGAAGCGCGAACAACAAGGAGAACGACCCGGGTATGTCCAGGAGTGCGCCAGGCGTCGGATCATTTCCCGCGGGCGACATGTCTGCCTCGGGCACGCTCGTGCCGCCTAGCATCCGCGATAATGCAGACAAGGTGACCTTTCTCGCTGCCCAGCGAGAGCGACTAAATATGGTGCTTAGTGCCCTGGACCGGGAGGCTGCACAGCTACGGTCGGGCGTAGCGTCGCCGGAGTTGCAGAACTACAACCTGGATGGTGTGTCGACACCTGGATCGTCTATTGAGCGCCCTGCGACCTCTGCCAGCGGTAAGAGTGGCCTGAGCAAGAGTCGTAGTGAGGCGGACTTTGAAAAGATCGAGGCTGAGAGTGGTGACGAAGAGGACTCGGAGACTGCGCGGCCGTTGCCCGCTAGGAACGGTTCTTGGCTGCCCTGGGGTTTTGGCGGCGTAGCGAAGCCGGAGGTGGCTGAGAAGAGTAAGGAGGAGTAATGTGGGTAGTGTTGCATGTCTGTGATAAACGGATTTCTTGTGATAGGCCGGACGGCGTCTTTGGTCTTTGGCGTTGTGTGCGTTTTGCCTTGAGGCAGGTAGATGGGCTTTATTGATGTTACTAGACGAACGTCGCACCGCTTGAGATAGGCCCACATCATACCCACATGCGCAAGATTGGAATTACAGTACTGGTGATGAACAGTCACCGTTCTGCTCCATGGAAAATGCGATTTCGCCGAGCATTACTCTCGACATCTACTCGATCTCTCTCGTTTCTCGTTGTTGTACAGTTGGCGGCTCATGACATGTCCAGCCATGAGTGATGTTCTTCTTATGTGCAGGGTATCGGCCACCACATCCCACAGTCGTCTTTCACAACTCAATTCTGCGGCCACAATATCAGCGCAGTCCGCTTCATCTCTCAGCTCCTTGTCGCTCACCAAAAAGCACATCCAGTATTTGCGCCCCTCTCAACTCCTCTTGTAAGGGTACATCGGCTCGTCGCCCTTGCGCAGCGTGATGATACGCTTCTTCTTGGTGCTCACATGCTCGACCCAAATCTCCTGGGCGTACTTCTTCTTGTAGTCGCGAATGTAACGCGGGTCCCACAGCTCGCTCGCAATGCCCAGGTCCTTGCAACAACGCATCAGCGCATTGCTCTTGCAGCCCTCTCCAGCCGTCGCGATACCATCGTCGCCACCAAAGAACCCACACTCGCCACGGGCTTGCGCGATGAACCTAAACACCATCTCGTTAGCACAAAAGAACCCAACCCAGGAAGTAAAAGTAGAGGACCTACCGCCCATGCACAAGCAACGCATACTCCCGCGTAACAACCTTATCACCCACCGCCAAATCCCCGCGTGGCGCCATACCCCACCCACCCGGGCCAAACGCCGTGTTGAGAATGCGCCGGTACTTGATCTCGGGCAGGTAGATAATCCCGTCCGGCTTGATCTCGACGTCGTCGAACGGCAGCGGCGCCATCAGGATCTTGGCGACCTCGGGCGGGAACGCGACGGTCGACAGGCCGTGGAAGGAGCTCGACCAGTCAATGTTGTCGCCGTTGGCGTGCCTGGTGGGCGGCGCGTCGGGGAGCGGCGCCGTGTTGGGGGGCGGGCGGTAGGCTTGTTGGATGGGATCGAGTTGGGAGGCTGCGTAGGCGGAAGTAGGGGCTTTCGCTGCGGCGGCGGCGCCCGAGGCGGGAGCTGGGCTGCTGCTGCCGTTGCTGGAGGGGCCCGAGGAGGAGGTGGCGGGCTTCTGGGAGGAGCTTGAGGAGGAGCTTGTGGAGGCGGGCTTGTTGTAAGACGTGGAGGAGGAGCTTGAGGAGGCCGGTTTGCTGTAGGGTGTGGAGGAGGAGGCGGTCGTCGCGGATCGCTTGTAGGCCGACTGCGCGGGCTTCGCTGGTATCGCTGGCTTGGTCGGGCTGCTGTATGCGGAGGTCGTTGCTGCGCGCGAAGCTTGCGACTGGAAGCGTGATGAGAGGGCGCGCAGCCCGCTGAGTCGCGAAGGCCGCAGGGCGGACGACATTATGCCTGCCATCGACATTGTGGTGGTGGTGATGAGTTGTGAGGTCCGAAGGCTCACGATTAAGCTCACAATTGGGAAATGGATTGCTGGAGGCGAATTAATTTCGAACGGGAAGACGCGCCTTGCAGCGGCAAACGGCAAATTCATCGCACTTCAGGGATTGTGCATCATTGATTCGCATGGGAGCTTAACCCCCCCCCCCAAACCCCCCATAGGACGGAACGGACACTCACACATAGCAATCGTTGTTTGTTTCACTCTATGGGACAAAGAAATCCCTTGTTGCATATCCATAGAAGAGTTGAGTTTATTCACCTGAATTTTTTTTGGGGAAATTTAACAAGCAAGAAACTACATTTTTTCCTTCGCAGTTTTGTCGGCATCCTTGGTCGAGACTCGTTGGTCGTTGCCATGCGCTTTCCAACACTTTCGGAATGTCTCCATCTTCGAGTAGGAATTGTGTCAATGGAAGATCAAAACACCACTGCGTATAGGAGCATGAAACATACCTCATCTTTACACTTTCGCCAGTCTTTTGTCTCATAGTAGCAGTCCGTCATCTTCATGTTCTCATCTAAGCCGGCGTCAGCGCGCGAGCGAACAGTGGCATCAACCACAAAGCGGCACACACCTGCGCATCCGGTGCTGAAAATACGTCTGTCCCTACATCAATGAGCAGAGTTAGCATAACATCAATGTGGATTTTCTATTATGAGTCATCGTCTCAGGAGGCGCGGTGGTGGTCTTCTTTATAGCTTTGGGTTCGGGGCCCGTCTTTGGAAACATGTCCCGGAGCTTGGCTGGGGACGCTACCCTCTTCTCCACCACGAACAACAAGAGAGGGACCTTGAAGAGTCTCTTACCAGTCATCGGGCTCATCTTCCTCTATCCTTTTCTGTTCCGCCGCCGCGTTGGCAGCTTCTTTTGATGTGTCGCTTGCTGCCATTTTGAATTTGCGGTTGTGATATGCTGAAGGGAAAGTTGAGGTCTGGACCTCGCGCGGCGCCATTTTGAGCTCTTTACCTCAACAACAGCCACCTTACCATTTCCACATTCGCCATGGCCCCACGCAAATTGAACGTGCTGGTCTACACAGGTACGAGCTCCATACTTCAGTGGCATATATCTCACATCAAATCATGATATTTACCAATACTAACCCTCCCCAGGCACCGGCACAACCATCGCCTCAGTCCGGCAATGCATGTACACCCTCCGGCGCCTCCTAGGCACATCCTACGCCATCATCGCCCTCACAGAGTCCGCCCTCCTCCACGAACCATGGCCCCCCACCACCGCGCTCCTCGTCCTCCCTGGCGGCGCCGACCTGCCCTACTGTCGCGCGCTCAACGGCCCCGGCAATCGCAGAATCACTGATTTCGTCCGCCGCGGAGGCGCCTACCTCGGCTTCTGCGCCGGCGGCTACTACGGCTCCGCGCGCTGCGAATTTGAGGTCGGGCACCCGGACCGCGGCGCCATGGAGGTCATTGGACGGCGCGAGTTGGCGTTTTTTCCGGGGACGTGTCGTGGGGGCGCGTTGAGCGGGTTTCGGTATGCGAGTGAGGCTGGGGCGCGGGCTGTGAAGGTTGCAGTGAGGGTCGAGGCTTTTGCTGGTGCTGCTTCTGACGGACAGCAGTTGGGGGAGTTTCGCTCGTATTACAACGGGGGAGGCGTATTTGTGGATGCGGCTAAGATGGCGGAGCAGGGCGTAGAGGTGTTGGCAAACTATGACGAAAAACTGGATGTTGATGGAGGTGATGGCCAAGCTGCGCTCGTCTACTGCAAGGTCGGCGAGGGCGGTGCGATTCTTACTGGACCTCATCCGGAATTTGCGGCCGTGAATCTTGAGCCACATCCTGATGTGGAGGGCTATGACAAGTTGATGGAGGCTCTAGCTGAGGACGACCACCACCGGACCAGCTTTTTCAAGGCATGCCTGACCAAGCTCGGTCTTGAGGTCAACGGCGACAATAAATCGATACCGTCGCTTTCGAGAATCCACCTCTCGTCCCTCAACCCGCCGGAAGTGGACGGACTGCTCACTGCACTGAGCTCTGTTATCACCAAAGACGAAAATGGCGTGGAACTCATCAAAGGCGAGAACGACACCTTCCATCTCGAGAATTCCGACTCGCGCTGGTCAATGGCAAACCTTCAGTCAGCACTCGAGCCGTCCCACCTATCCCCTGCCGCCCAACAAGCCTCCGCAAAAGCAAACTCCGACCCAACCAAAGCCGCGGCCGCCATCGACGGCCTCACGGACCACAACCTCACCCTCAAGCACATTACGCCACACACCAGCAGCTGGCCCGACCCCAAAGAGACCCCCTACTTCAACCACGCCGACTACTACACCTCCCTCCAAGAGTTTCGACGCCGCGAATCCGATGCCTACGAATGGGGCGACGCCCTCCTCTACGGCGAAGTCATGACTAGCACCAACACGATCCTCGAGAAAAATCCCAGCCTCCTCGCGCATCTCCCCAGCGGCTTCGCCGCAGCCGCCACCACGCAGATCAACGGCCGCGGCCGTGGCAACAATGTCTGGCTCGCGCCGCCCGGCTGCTTGATCTTCAGCACAGTGCTCAACCACCCCGCGCACCTCGCGCAGTCCCGACCTGTTGTCTTTATCCAGTACCTCGCCGCCATCGCCATTGTCGAGGCTGTGCGGTCGTATGATGGGCATATGAAGGGCGGCGCCTACAGTTCGCTGCCGGTGAAGCTGAAGTGGCCTAACGATGTGTATTCGCAGGATCCCGCGGACCCGTGGAAGGATCCTGCAACGAAGAAGGAGCCTAATCATGTCAAGATTGGCGGCATTTTGACGAATTGCGCGTACAGCAACGGTGCGTACCAGATGGTCGTCGGCGTCGGCCTCAACACCACCAACGCCAAGCCTACTACGTCGCTGGATGCAATATTGGATGCATTCGCAAGCAAGAGCAACCTGCCGCCGTTCCGTATTGAGCGGCTGCTTGCGCGGCTGTTGACGCGGTTTGAGGCGCTGTACCGCGAGTTCGTGCGGACTGGGTTCACGAGGGAGATGGAGGAGCGGTATTATGCCAATTGGCTACACAGTGACCAGATGGTGACGCTTGAGGCGGAGGGCGGGGTGAAGGCTAAGATCGTGGGGATTACGAGGGATTGGGGTCTCCTCAAGGCGCAGGAGGTTGGATTTGATGGGCGAATGACGGGGAAGATGTGGGCGCTGCAGAGTGATGAAAACAGCTTTGATTTCTGGAAGGGCTTGGTGAAGAGGAAGTTGTAATATCTATCGATATATGGAGTCTCGCGGGAAAGCAGGTGATATCTACGAACATTGTTGGACTTTGCTGTTAGGCGGCTCGCAACTGCAACTGAAGCGTCGCCCTCTGGAAGTAAAGACTCTGTTAGATTTCCCCCCGAGGGCTCCAAATTGTTAAGAATCGCAACGAGACATGGTTTTACTGCTTCACCACCTTCTTGCCCTCTCTCAACGCCACCCACTCATCCTCCAACATTGAATACAGGATGACATCCCACCACTTCCTGTCATGCCAATGGCTTTTCCTCAGCCGGCCCTCCTCCACAAACCCGGCTTTTTTATACAAGTGAATCCCGCGCTCATTGTACTCGACACACTGCAAAGTCACCGAATGCAAGTTCGCGCGCTTGAACGCCCAGTCCAGCGCCCAATTCAAAGCCTCGAAGCCATACCCTCGATTACGGTACCCCGATGCTATCGAGATACTCAGGACACCTAATCTGTGGTGGTGACGGTACCCCGAGCCGGCTTCGTCGTCGAGGTGGAGTACACCGATGGGCGTGAGCGTGGGCGCGGGCCGTGCTTGGTCGCTCTCTTCCTGCCTACGCCTTGCGTCAACGATGAAAGGAGCAGGAGAATGCAGGCAGATTAGCACTCCGAGCATTCCGGTGCGGATGGTGGATAAGATCTCGTCGCTGCGTGCGCGCGTTTGCGGGCGGAGGAGATTGGAGTCGCCGAGGGAGAGGTCGACGGGGTTGCTTTTGATCTTAGTGTGGAACCAAGCCGCTGTCTCGGGCGTCTCGTCGATGGCGGTAAAGATGAGATGGCTGGATTGAAAGGAAGGGAGGAGCCGTTGTGCGGACATTGTGAGGATTGGGCTGTATGTGGCTTGAGTGAAGTATCTCCCTAATTTACCAAAGTCTATTGGCAGTGAGGTTGGCGAGAGAAGTGGAGAGTGGTCCTCTTCCATTCATACGCTGGCTGAGAATAACGGCAACGTCTGGGTATTTGACTCACTGACATCCAATAGAAGCCACATTTTCATACGTGGAGATTATTGGGGGTTTTCCGATTAGTCGTCCAGGGCTGCAGATATTGAGCTCGAAACGTCCAATCCACACCTTCGTCCCTCAGGTGCTGACACGCGAGCCAAATTGCTGGGTACCCGCCACTCAAGAGCATGTGACTCATACGGCCGATGGCTGGATCCTCAGCCTCGAAAGGAGTGGGCTGGTAGTAGCTCGGCTGCTCAAATGTGCCTGGAACTCCAGAAAAAGCCATAAGAACATCTTAAAATCTGAAGAAGACAACCTTGCGAAATTCTCTGGAAATAGGCCCCTTAAGTAAGACATATGCATAAGTCCACAGCGCTATCCAGATAATACAGAAGCCAAGTTGCACAGTAAGAGCTCTTCCCTAGTCAGCACAAATTGCGTGCTCATCCTGAAATACTGCCCGGATATGGATGCGCAGCAAGGACGAATAGATGTGTGTCATTATGAATAAGTCGTAGTTAGTCAAAGCAAGTCTTGAGAAATGAGCGAGCGACTAGATTGGTTTTTGTAAAACTTTACGAAGCTGTGTGTCTTCGCCTAAAGCATTCTTTTGCAGCAAGTGCGCATGTTATCTAATGCGTGGGAGGCCTTGAAAGATATTGCCCGTTTTCAAGCCTGCGTTCATAACCGGTCTGACATCTGTCGATGGGATTTCATGAATGGAATAAAATTCCGAGTCCAATTCAAGTCTCGACAGGTACAAACTCAAGTAGCCATCGTTGCGAACTTCTTGAGACCCAGAAGGGTCACAAAGGCCACCATGAAGAAGACAACGCCCATAACTCCCTGCAGCAATGTCTCCCTGCCGCTTCTCCTTTCTATCCACAACACAGAAGCGCTCGTTACCGAACTGGACCCGAGCGTACACAGTGGTTCAATCCAGCGCTGGCAAGTAGCGGCACAGAATGACATCGAAGATCTTGCGAGCACGGTTGAAAGGAAAGCGTACGCCGTGCCGTAGCTCCCTGTAGTGGTTATGTGACATATCGACCATTGCCTGAACATCAGGTCTGCGGTGTTCAGCTAGCAAAAATTTGTGTATGCTAAGTTGAGTAACCTAGAAGTCGCCCCCCCCCTAGAAGTCCCCCCTGAAACCTCTTACCGCCATTCCAACCACTCTACTTCAATAATACACCACGCACTCAATCTTAATCCAATCAACCTCAAAACTTCAATACTTCTTTATCATAATATTAGAAAGTCTTGTATAGAAGATCAGATTGTTGCGGCACTTGTGGCAATTCAAAACGGCACATCATCCCACCAAGCCTCGATAGAATGGGCTATCCCAAGAACCACACTTCGCGATCGAATATCTGGAAGACCATTACGCCAAATAGCCCACGAATCACAATAAAGACTCTAGATTAATCAAGAGGATAAATTAGCTCATCGGGTACTTACCCAGGCTACTCTAGGCCTTCCACTAACCCATTAAGAGTTACGGATCTTTGCGGAAAGAGTCCTCCGGGTTAAAGGGGTGTGACGAGCAGCGCTGCGTGGGTTGATAATAAACTGTGCATTACTATGCTCTAAAAGAGAAGAGTATGAAGAGACAAATGGAAGGTCTAAGGGTTCTATATAGTAAGAAAGGGAGCGAGGTATCCACTAAAGTGGATCCCTTTTGTGACACCCCCCCCCCAGCTAATTAGCTCAGCTGCTCTATTTTAAAGACAAAAGGAAGCTGTTCGCAGACAATAGACAACCGAAGAAGCCTACCGTGCTCTGATAAGCTCGCCTCAAAGGCGACGCTCGATTTTCGCGCTGATTGAATTTTTCCTGTTTAATATCCAAAGTCTTCACTGCGCCGTTCCCTACTCGTTTTCCTACGACAAGAACACCAAACTGTCAACATGGGTCGCAAGTCTGCTCGTATTGCCGCTCACACTGCCGCCATCTCCAAGGTATACTGCTCTAATTATGCTATATAAAACAAGCACTGATTTTACTGCTCAGAACGGTCCCCCCGGTTCCG